>LOND01003985.1:6595-22935 GCA_014220965.1 Paragonimus kellicotti
TGTATCATCCCAACACACCGCTGGCAAAGTAATCTACTGCCTTGGCGCAACGTTGGAGCATTTCTCTCAGCTCCCACAACTACACAATTATTCATCGTAATGCAAAAACCATTCCTCATGTTGATTACTTATCCAGAATTCCGTCGCCGGACTCAAAATCTAACGAAGCTGACTGCTTGCTAGTTCAACCACTGCCAATAGAAAGGGAAGCACTCATGTTTGATACTCGTGGATTCTTTGGTCCTGTTATCTCAGCCTTAAGACGTCGCTGGACACAATAGGAGCAGCGTAGACTTTCTGCATTCTACTGTCGCGGTAAAAGTTTGTCCACGACTCCAGATGGATTACTGTGTTTCGATTATCCTGTTGTCATCCCACCGGCTCTATTGTTTGATATTCTTGCGGATTGCATTCCGGACATTCGGGAGTTGATAAGATGAAGTTGATTGCACAATTATCATAATGGTGGCCGCAGTTGGAATCAGATGTTGAATACACTTTCAAACTATGTACCAAATGTATACACAAGATTCATACGAAACAATCACGATGGCTTCCATGGCCTGTTACGTTTGAAACATTTCAGAGAGTTCATGCTGATTACTGTGGTCCTTTTCTGGGGAAATACTATGCCCTAGTGATTATTGATGCTTACTCTAGATGGCCTGAATTTTTTCTCACTTCATCACCGAGTGCAGACTTTACACAACATGCTTTGAGAAAATTATTCTATCGTAAGCGTGTACCTTCTGCTTTGATCACCGACAATGGTACTCACTTCACTGCCAAGTCTTCAGAAAAATAGATTGAAGGTCTTGAGTGTCGGCATTTGTGTATGGTTCCGAGACATCCAAAGTCCAATGGACTTGCGGAAAATTTTGTACGCAACCGGAAGTCTGACACCAAACTCATCTCTGGAACTTGATCGAGGAATCGATTTTTCTCATGCAGTACAGAAATGCATCACATTCGGTAACTGGAAAGAGTCCTGTGATCCTTTTCAAATCTCGTTCTCTGCGTACAAGTCTGGACTGTGCGAAAACAGCTGATGTTACATTTTTCAAAGGCAACGATTTACGTCCTGCTAATGGAATAGTTCTTTCTTCTCATGGAAATCGCATGGTTAATATTCTTGACTTGGAAGACCTTTCCTGCCATCGAAGACATGTTGACCAGGTTGAGTTCAGTTCTGGAGGTCAGTCTGTTAACAGAAACTCTGTTGCTTCGAATTCTAATGAATCCTTTGTAGATAATCCTGTTGTATTCGCAGAAATCGACGTCACCGAAGTATAAGCTGCTCCTGAACTACGCGACACACCTGAACAAATCGTAGTCAGAAGATCTGAACGAAAGTTTGGAATCCAGACCACCACGGAATTACAGATATCCGCACGCTCATTCAAGGTGTGGCGGATGTGATGAACATGACTGACATGCTTTGTCTCCTGTTATGCAATTGTTTTACTATTCCAATATCCTGTACAATTGATACGTACGATTCGACAATATACGTTCCATGTTATTGTGCCTAATTGTGTTTTGCGATTCTTATACGTTCGATCGTTGTTCTATATAGTTCAATTCCAATTACAACATTTGGCGTCGCGCTTCGCACTATTCACAATGGTTACTGAAATGGATCGATTATCCACTAATTCAAATGCTCGAGAAGTGGAAGATTATTTGGAGAGGTTTGACATTTGGTGCCTCACAAAATCTGATTTGGACGAGAAAAAGAAGGTTGCTTTCTTTCTAGCACAACAGAAGAACCCGAGGATGTACTGTATCGTTTGTCAGGTTCTAAGGTCTTTTCAAAAATCGATTTAAAGGATGCTTATCTACAAATACCACTTGATGAAGTATCAAGCAAGTTGACTGTGATTACTACACCATTCGGACTGTATCGATACAATTTTCTACCTTTGGTTTGAACGTTTCGCCAGCTGTATTCCAGGATGTCATGAATACAATTACTAAAGACTTAGATGGTATCGAAACCTATCAAGATGATGTTATTGTTCATGCTCTTTGTTGAATCCCCAGAAGAATCAAATAATGCGTTCTAGTAGCCTAGTCTTACGCACGGTCTGGACTGGACATATGTGTATGTTGAATCCGGATATAAAGTTATGCTACTATAAACAAGTGAGTAGAGTAACGTTAAATGTGAAATTGGATTTCACACTCCCCGACAATCGCAGAACTGGCGGTACTCTCTTCGTTGAGCGTTTCTTCTAATAAACAAAGTTGCCGAACGTCTCTTCTGAATTTTCCTTTGTTCGTTCGTATAATTACTTCTCTCACCAGACCATCGTGCCCTCTCTTCGTTTCTTCTACTATGCCCTTCGGCCACAGACCTCTTGAAGGTGCGAATATCGGTGACTAAGACTAGGTCCCTATCTTGAGGTCTCGTTTTTTCTCGTGCCATTTCTGCCGGTTCTGCAATACTGGTAGATAACACCGCAGCCACCTTCTCCAGAATTCGTCGGACAAATGATGCACTTGTCGCCAGCGTTTACTCAAACGGTTCGGTAATTGAGGCTCCTTCGGCTCCATAGACCGTTCGCTAGTTAAAGCCAGTAACTGGTTCGGACATAGAGTCCCTAAGTCATCTGGATGACCTGGATTGGGAGTCAACGGCCGACTGTTGAGTATTCTCTCTACTTCTGCCATGGTGGTTTGCAGGACTTCATCATCTATGATCTTATCGCCCGTAAGAAGCCGGAATATCTGCCTTATCGAACGAATCAGGCGTTCCCATGCGCCACCACGATGACTAGCGTAGGGTGGATTGAATATCCATTCACAATTTCTTTCTGTGAGACAGCAACTTATCTTGTCTTGATTCCACGAATGATAGTGTCTTTCAACTCTGCCTCAGCTCCTCGAAAATTCAATCCATTGTCGCTGTAGATTTTGGATGGAACACCGCGTCTGGCAACAAACCGGTGGAACGCACACAAAAAGGAGTCTGTGTCCATCGCTCGTGTTACTTCTATATGTACTGCTCTTACAGAGAGACAAGTGAAAATACATCCAAATCGCTTTTCTGTTGTTCGCTTATGCTTGACGAACAGAGGACCGAAGTAATCTATGCCCACGGAAGTAAATGCCGGCTGGAAGACCAAGAAACGACCCTCACTTATGGGTGCCATCTGCTGACCGCATGGTTTGGCGTTCCAAATCCTACACTTTGCACAGTTTTGCAACAGTTTGCGGACTGTCGAGGTTCCTTGTAAAATCCAGTATTGTTGATGAATTTCCGATAGTACATGAGATGCTCCAACATGCCCATTCTTTTCATGATAATCCAAAATAAGTAAACGAGTTGCAAAATGTTTGGCTGGTAAAAGAATGGGATGTCTCGCATCATATGGCAATGGAGACCAGTTCAACCTTCCTCCGACTCGTAGGATGCCACTTTCTAAAAAAGGGCACAACTTTCTGAAGCGGACTCGCGAGACGTTTGAGGCATCTGTCGAACTCTTTCAGTGTACGGTTCTTAACTGTTCTAATATCGCCTTTGAAGTGATGTTGTATCACTCCCACTACCTCCAATTAGGCCTTTCGAATATCATTCCGCTGCAAGGGTCCCAATGCCAAGGCTTCTGTTATCCTACCGGATTTCAGCATTAAATATTTTTTAAACCGCAGCAAAATTGCTATTCTCCGTCGGAGCATCATCCAACTGGCACAGCTGGCAAACGCATCAAACCATGAACTCGCTTTAGCAGTGATAAACGGAAATTACGTCCTTCTTTAGCCATTCTCTCCGGAAATTTTGCCTAATACCTTCGGTACAGTTGGCCAATCTGATTTTTCTTGTCTCAGAAAGTCGGGCCCATGAAACCACCAACTTACGTTCATCGCATGCGCGTATTCCTCTCGATGCTAAATCCGCAGGGTTCTCTGATGTCTCAACATATCTCCACTGAGCCGGAGATGAACACTGATGTATTGCTGATAGTCGATTTGCTGTGAATGTGGTAAACCGCTTGGTTGTAGAACGGATCAGCTGCAAGACTACTATCGAATCCACCCAAAATGTCGGATTGGACTTTAGTTTGAGTTCTTCCATAGCCTGAGTGGCTAGACGGGCTGCCAGAACTGCTGATGTTGTGGATGGCCGATTTAATTTGTAGATGTGTTGTTATTAGGGCAGGCGCGATCCGGAAGCACTGTCAGTCAAGCAGGCCTGTCTACGTATATACAAGTAAATATATATTTTTGTGTGATGAATGTAAACAAGGGAGCTGAAGTTTCTGATGCAGTTATGTCTGCAATAAGGCGTGGTTTCTGATAGGTTCGCCGATGTAGATCAGGATGTTAGTTCGTAAGTGGTGTGGCGAGGACGGAAAATCACACAACAACACCCGTGAGAAGTCAAGTAGAACGACGTATTCAAGTATTGAACTATAAGGGGGGAAATAAACAAGGAACATTGGAGTGCACTCCGACAAGAATAGTGATTATAATACATGAAGTTGGCGCAGGAAACTGCGAACGAGTTATTGATAGCCTGACTGGTACACTGCGTCACGCTCTTTCGTTGGATCAACCGTGCAGGTTGACTATCGATCCGGTGGATTTGTAGACAAGGCAGGTGCTGCGTATGAACAAACCGTTTTGGATGACATAACACCCGTCATACAATTTTACGATCCTGAAGATGTATCAAAAGCGTTCGCCAATGTGCTTTTATTTTCACAACGGTTTGTTCAGTGACCAGGATATTGAGAATGAAAATGCCGCGCCATCAACGTTGGAGGATTCCGACATCCGGAGCTTTTGGAAGATTTTGAATACATGACAGAGGTTAAAATAGTGAAGCCCGGTGAAGCAAAGCACTCGATTCTGCGGACGATCCGTAGTGGGATGGCGTATTTGCTGCTAGAGGTGACGGGAGACGTTCTTGGGTAGGTTAAATGGCCCACCTCGAAGAAAGCGCCATTCATCGGGTTCAGCAGTTCCGTCGACTGCCAGGAAGCAATGTGGTCATTTAAGGGCTCCCGGTTTGCCTCCGCAGGCGACATTTCTGTTTATGCCATGTCACTGTGGACAACCTTGTTAAGAGCTCTGCGGGAGTTGGACAAGGATTCGGAACGAAGCATCCTGATTGACAATTTCATAGATGCATATCACCAGCAGTCGCGGAACAGCTCATCATTGCTCATGTTGCATGCCCGGTGACTTTGGAAGAAATGATTGACGCCTTTTGTCAACTGCTGGTGGAGAACGTCACGACAGTCAAATAAATGAAAATAAATAAACCAGGTGAACTGGGGTGCCTTTCAGTCGCAGTGAAAATGTTGGCTCAAGAAATGATGGCTTTAAGTGTGAGGAAGACAGGAAAATCAATAGGAAGAGTCAACTGCCTCTGAAGCTACTAGTGAATAAACAGCGCTTCATTATCGTAGGAGATGCAACTAATCGGAACCACACTGGAGCAGGAATGGGGTGTTGTCAAATGTCTTAATCGGGCATGTACGCTAACCAGAAGAAACTTTTCAACGACAGAAATGAAGTGTTTGGCGTTAGTGGGAGCCATAGAAAAATGGGGGTATATATGCTGAACCAACGTTTCCGTGTGGAGACCCACCACAAACCCTTGAATTGAGCTAAATCAGTGGAGGACTACTGGAGAAGGCCCGCTAGTTGGGCCATACCATTGCTGTGTCTGGAGAGAAAAAAATAAGTCCTTGATTTATTCTCACGCGTGCAATACGCCGATGAGGTCCAAAAGTACGACTTCCGACTTGGTAGAATTAAACTGGCATGCAATCCCAGAAAGATGCACGGAGGATGGACACGGTCATCCGGTTGGTGAGTGACCAACTTAAGCAAAGTGTCTTGCTGACATTGCCTTACTCCACTCACAGTTCGGTTGTTTGTTTGAAAGGTGTTGACACCCTGATGCTGAATTTTTGATATAAACCTAGTTATTTTTATTAGGTATGCCTTCTCTGCTACCTCAATTAGTGTGTTCTTCACTAGCTTTTGTTTTTCTTCATTGTGTGGCAGTAAAGTGCGTACGTGAGCAACTGAGATACTGCTATCTGATGATTGTTAAGTCAATCCGGGAGTCAGATTACACTTCCTATTACACATCCGATTACCCGACTTATAACACCAATAAAAAATGTGCACGGATAATTCTAACTAACGAGTGAAGTTGATGTCAAGAATAAGAATATATTACTGTAAATATGTAAGTGGAGTAAAAGTTAAATGTAAACACAGCAGAAAAAGGACGGGAACTGGTAGGTACTAACATTTAGTATTGTCTCTCCAGTACTTAATAAGAATGGCCAGGAATATATACATATATATAATAATGGGATGGGGAATGAAGGAATAAAACAGCAAATAAGGTGGAGGACAACAGGACAAAACTGTTAGGTCCATGGAATTTTAAGGCTTACATATAATTGTTTTAATACACATAATGCTAGCTTCGCGACCGTCTCAGCGAAACGCAGGAAACGCGGATCGGAAGAGCTTATTAAAATCCTGAATGTCGATTCGAGATTAATCCGCTGACCTATGGCCAACATGTATCTGACGATAGATGAAACCGGAATTTTGGGCTAACCTGGGACGAAAGAAGTAGACTGGTAGACACATTCTGAACCCACTTTGGCAAATGTCTCTCCAACCTAGAGTTGAAACACCTATCTGTCTCGCCGACGTAGCGTTCGTCGCAGTTACATGAAAATTGATAAATAAGGTGAGTTGGTGGCAACAGATTGTTCTTCCTTTATTGAAGGTAGCAGTAGTTTGCAAGTTCGGTCGACGATTAAGAGTTCAGCCGCACTGTTGACTCGTTTAATCGATGCGACGAGAGGTTTTGTGGTTTGAAGCGAAGAAGTGTCATCTTTGAACGGTAGTTCTTCTTTATAGCCCTGGAACCTTTGTCTACTGCTATAAGTTGTTGCCTGTGCCTACTGGTAAATCTTAACGGATGCTCATTATGTTGCAACGTGGTTTTAAGCAATCGAAGTTCGTCGGCTAAACATTCCAGTGGACAAATACGCTTAACACCTGTAAATAAGATTCTGATCACTACTCGCTTGTTTTCCATTGGTGTGAAACTTGTATAGTGAGTGTACCGGCCTGTCTAATTTGGTTTCCGGTACACAGGCATTTTATTGATTCATCATTTTTGTGGTTTCGGGAGAAAAAGGTTTACATTACACTACCATTAAAAGGTGACGCTCTTTCGAACTCACTAAATTTGTATCCAGAAAGTCTTTACCATGAACTCGCAAGAGCTACAGCTTCTTATTCAGAAATACAGGTCGACTGACAGTAAATAAGCTTCCCCCTGGGTGTACGCAACAGTGTTACTCAAGGAGTACTGTTCAGGAGTTTACGATGTGTTGGTGTTGCGATCCACGTACGGGGGTGGTACAAGGAATTTTCTATTCGGAAAATCGATACCCCCTCGAGAACGAACACTCATTTGCACATAACCGTAAGCCCATGACGTCACAGTTGTTACTTTCACATTCATGTATGGGAGCAACATTGCTCGCAGAAGTACATTCCAGTGTTTCTCTTGTTTATTTTTCCAGGGTTACTTCAGTATCCAATTACTTTCCTGCACCTGAACTACTGACGGATAGTAGAGTGTGGATGTTCGTCCCTACTACCTGCTTCCCCAGCAAACATGCCATAACTGTAGTAAAAGTCGCTCATTTTCTCTCTGTTATCTCAGTGGTCTGCATACCACTCACACTGAAGCTGATATGCCTGGTATGCATTCTCTCCTGACCTGTGTGTCATACCATTTCATTGCTGACTTCAATGAACTCAATGCGGATTCTTCTCATTCTTACTCAGCTATACTGAGCTATGAAGACCTGTGTTGTAACGGGACTTACGGTCTACGAGCGCATAAACGGATAACAGAATAACGGTTAATGAAACGGCCGATAACGGGACGACGGCCAATGGTAATGAACAACAGAGTAAGCAGTATGCGTGGTCAGTTAGTCTCTTCCCAGCCAATGCACCCATCTGAGACTACCGCAGGAACACAGGAATTGAGAATGATCTTCAACCAGAGCTCCTTTATGTCTCTCAGCCGAAGATAACATGGTCACAGACTCGTCCATATTTTTAGGGTTTGCGACTAGCAGCAAACGAAGTCAGAAAAATGGACTAGGCAAAAACCAGAGATTGCAGATTAAGCGTGTAGTCGGGATGACGACATCGGTTGTCACGACGACTGAGGACGTTTGTGAAGACCGGAGAAGTAAACGACTATGGCAACGGTGAAAGCCATCGACAAGTGTACTTTGTGGATCTTCTGGTCACAATATTTTGGGGAACTGGCAATTTCCCCGACAGTCTGCCACTTCAAACGTCACTCTCAGCTTTGCTAAGAGATGCCTAGATCCCGACACTACTGCACCCGGACTCCGCCGGTCTCCTTAATTAACCTTCGAACCGGACTAGAACACAAATGTCTTAGCAGTTGACTTTTGTGCGTCAATCTCTTTTGAACTGCCAGGTTCTTGTTGACCAACCACCACCTGTCTGCTGACTCAAGCTCACTCAGCAGTCGGCATCCCCACAAAGCAATTTTCCAATCAACTGGTAGGCCTGACATGCGTCCATAATTTAGCTCACAAGGCGATATCTTCGTTGTTCCTTGTAGTGAACAACGGCCGGCCATCAGAATCAGTAGTAATATTTTCTCACCGCCTACTCCTTTTGTCGCCAACCACTCGTTGAATGTACGCCATCTCTGTCCATCAGTCCGTTTGAGTTTCAGTAGTCTGCTGTTGCATGAATTTTCTCGAGTCCAAACATCCATACAGTTGCGCAACTTTATTCGTCGAGGAGGGACTTGTTGGCAATATGCGTTGTGTATTTAATGATCTGCAGCAATGTGTTTCATTACAGCTTTGCATACTGTGCTTGCACGTTGATCGGGTGAAGCAGTTGTTTCGGTTCATCTTATGATATGCTCCGTCATGACGGCGACGCACTGGGTTCCATAAATGGTTACTAAGAGGAGGCTCATTACCTTCACGAAACAGTTATCCAAGTTCTACTGATGGGGATGGGGTGGGTGGCAGAATAGGGCAGGATTCAAGTGAACAATGCGTTTCACCAGCTGACTTTGGTGGCATGTCAGTACACAGTTGTTAACGTCTTCCATTCCTTACTATAAGCCTTCCGCTTCGGCATTCCGTAAGTTCATTGACGTCTCTCAAGGGCTAGCTGATGACATTCTCCACACGCGTCTCACTCCACTCCGCAGATACTCCCGACACGCTTATTCCTTTACGCAGTTGGCACATTAAAATTCCGGAAATATTCAACCGCAATCTTGACCGACGCACTGTGAAGGCTTCCACTTCGGGATGACCTCGTCTTCTGGTGGTTATCCTCCAACAAACTTCCTTACGGCTTTCACTGCCCCGCATCATTAAGTGCACTCACTTCACAGACAACTCGGCCAAACAACGACAACATTCACGCCACTGAGCTCGATTAGCCGCCATCTCACCTAACGTCTCAAGCCACCGACTCTGTGAGTCGCGAGGGCCCCAGCCCGGGAGACGAACCCGATCTACAGTGGCCAACTACCTTTGTCAACGATTTCTTCCCAGATCACCATCTGTTCACCTCACACATTAGACCAGTCGGTTGCAGCATGGTCAAGTGTGCGATGTAACGGACGACCAGCTGGAATCTTCAGCACATGATCCGACCAGCCACGTCTATGCAAATGTAAGGGCTGAATGCAAGAACTCGCTTGATAGTCACTACCAAGTACGCGCTTACTCACCTCCTTATTGCTTACTCCGTTGCTTATTCCTCAGTGCTACTTGATGCGAACGATCGAAAGTAGACATTGATGGTCAAATATTTGAAGATAGTTCACGTCTTCTACTCTTAGCGTCCAAATTTCGCTGCCATAAATTAATACGACTTCCACTGTTGTCCTTTATACACAGAATGTTTCTTTGTTGTCGGGAATATTCTTGTTTAATGAATACCGTTTTAGCCTTAGAGATATGAATTTCTGTTTATTTCGTTGTAACTCCGCTACCGCTGATACTACTTCTTCAATAAACCAACTGATCAGCAACCTACGTAATTACATCAGGCCTGCAGAAGCACTTAAGGTTTTAAAACGCTTGCTGGTTATGGTTCATTGAAACATATTCAAGAAGGAATTCAAAAGGAGGTGAAGATGAGACTAAACCATTCAAGGGGGGAACTAAGCAGGTCGATGCCGCACCTGAGCACTGACAAGTTGTTCTTATGTTTTCCATCATAGTAACACTGCCAAAGGAGCCGGAATTCCGAAACATTGGTGTAAGTATGCGTCCATCTTGAATACTATCAAAGAAAAGCCCAACAGACATTTGCAGAACATCAGCACTTTTGGTTCTGATCCGGGTCACTATTATATATGAAAACACAAAATTACGGCAACAAGAACTGCGAACACAAGAATTGCAGAACATCACATGATACTTCACAGAAGACCACATTATTCGATAACAAAATTCATAATCCTAGGTAAATACTGATACATTGCGTGTCAATAAAACACATATTCAAGAATACAATGACAGTAAGGATACTTGAAGTAACTGTTTATTTGCCTAATTAGGGTGCTAAACAACTGCGTCAAAAGACAGCGGAAAACTGGACAGCAATCAAATTACCACAGATTAGAAGTTTAATTCTTTGAAGAAATGGGCCGGCAGTTTCCAAACATTACTTTTCTATACAGACACAAATTCGTCATCAGAGTAATGAAGAGAAAGATGAAGATGTACTGATTTCAAAATATCACAAATTTCTGTGACGAGGACATAGCTCCTTGGTTGTTTGCACTTTGACCAGGCGGCCATTTACGTAGAGATTCCTCATTACAATAGTCTTTTTGTATTATACTTAGATGATTTACAGTAGTTTCGTGTTGTTAACTGACAAGTAGCTGCAGCCCTTCAATTGTACGTTAGCCCCTTACTACTACCACCGTGTTTTCTTCGTCAGTGCATCGTCATGATGGCTCCTGAAGGAATACTAAAATCCTCCTATTTGTGTGAAAACGCTTCATTGGCAGTCAGACGATGTTCCATTGGTCATGAAAAAATGGCTGCGACACACTTCACACTGTCAGACAGATTTCGAGATCGCCAACGGCATACTTCATCGACATCACAAAATGAACCACTGATAGCGCCAACATACTCTACATGCCTTTAACTACAGCATTGTATGGCCTTTTATCAGACTAAATTTCATGATTACTAGTGAATGAATGTTGCAGTCGAATTCTTGTTTCACAGATAGCAAAACCACTGGACTCACTAGGATTTTACTTATAAAGACATGCATTTATTCACAGCTTTTAGTTCCGATCACCAGGGTATATCTAGGATTTAAAAACCAATCTGCCAGGAAATTCTATTACCTTATAAATGCAGGATATCGTCATCTCAGATAACTATCGATTAATGGCTTGTATTCTGTACCACTCATTATCGTTGATACATCCTCAACATCAAATATACTACCACGATGGCCTACTTCGTAGTGGCTGTCAGGAGCCATTTTGAACACCATCCGAAGTGAAAATACGGTACATTAATGTTTCCATCGAATTCGTGGAAATGATGACAACTGAAACTGCCAGCTTGCAATGCTAGCTTTAGCGCAGCCGAAAAATAGGAGACGGGGAGTAGTGGATACCAACAGTCTAATTCGGTCCGAAAATACCTTGATAGGTAGTAATAATTAGATAGATAGATTGGACGATGTGAAACAACGTTTAGTCAATCCTGTCACTTTTGCAGGTGATCGAACAGCTCAAAGTTGCCTTGATTGACAGTTACTGGATAGATAGTAGCCAGGTGGGCGGGACACTCACGATCGGTTGCGGTCAAGCCGTTCTGGTTGAAAATCTCTAAACTATAACGTGTTATATTCTACAAAGGGTAGTCTTAGAAGGTTGTGTCATCATAGCTTACACTCCTTAAAAAAGCCTCGTCAGTTTTGCTTGCTTGCGGATAACATCTTTATATTGATGTATCGGGTTCTGGTTGAGGTTTCTGGAGGTCCTGTATGAATCAAGGATGTGTGAAGTGAAAGCGAGGACGTTATCCCTTCATCAGCTAACGTCCAGCGGACTAAGAATAGACCCGGGAAGACGAAGGCTATCAGTACGACGCCATCTACCGTAGCTAAGAAAACAATACCACGACTGAAATGTCCGTTAATTATCTGACCAACGCTTACAACAACGTCCAACGTGGGGAGTATATTAACCGCATGTCATCTAGACCTACGTAGGATAAAAGGCGGAATTATTTGTAACACGAATCGTACTCCTAGAGTTTACACAAAGGCTTAAGTCCGTTTGCACTCGTGTATCTCAAAATAACTCATACCTGATTGTGCAAGAGAGAGAAAATGGGAAGCAGTGTCCGAGAAATCGGAAAGGCGTACGATTATTCAAGGGGTAGAAGCGAGAAACAGATATACACACATTAATTCCCATCCAGCTACCTATAATAGGTTTTACCACTTTGTAAAACTAACGCTGTTAAACGGATATCGATGATGACGGAACAAAATATAATTGTTTGGATGAGGTTCAGGTTTTTCGTTTGTGTGTTGTTTATCTCTTTGCATTTTACGGAAATCAAATATATCGGTGTTGCCCGGTTTGTGCCTTTTGAACTTTAAAAATTTCGAATAACATTACACAGAATTTGAGCGAGCCTAATGATTGCTTTATTTGAACTCTGCTCATTCTGATTATCAGCATTCCCATGGGATTTTCGTAACCCTCCATCATGATTGCAATTTATTGAGCTCTAAGTGGCGTTCTCATTACAACGTCTTCCTGGCGTTCTGTGAGAGCCAGGAATTCCATAACCAGCTCTTATGGATACATATCACAACAATAAATGTAATTTGTCCAGGTTTACAAAGAAAACTTCTCTGGCGATGAAGAGTGAGGTAATTCGGTTATTGTTGCTGTGTGAGATAATTAAAGACGTTCACAGTTTTTGTAGCAACCTATAGGAATACCCTGTGATTTTTATTTTTTTTATGTATTCGCATATACTACGCAGACAGTAGCAAAATTTGCATCCGGTTGCCAGGCACCTGACACCAACTTTTGTTATTGTTGCAGTTGGGGTCAAGTTTCCACTATCACAAATGGCCGATGAACATTAATCCAATCATTCGTTTGTAACTGTTTGTTTCTTCGTTGTCGTCGACAGTTTGGTTTTGTTGGAAATAATAGATTTCTGCTTCCACTCTGGTGGAGTGGCAAGCTGGTCACATGTACGATTAGCAGGATACTCGTTTCGGCCCGGGACTACATAGTGTTCGGATGAGTGTTTTTTGACATGAAACAAATCTGATAACCGTTCGAAAATCAGCCAGTCAACCTCCTTACGTACATGCTCATATTAACTATAGCGTTGGCGCACCGGATGTAGTAGCTCAATGCGGTTTCAATTTTGCGCTACAGCTCAAACTATGAAGTGATGCAGTTCATCATTTGTGGGCAGGTGGCCAGAGACAGTAGAAATTATTCTGGTTGTTGAAAATGTTGATGGTGCTTATTTGAAAGCGAAATGAAGGTGACTGTTTGTAATGGATAGAAGGATATCTAATTTTCATCGAATTTACAGGCTGTTTGTACTGAGCATAAATAAACCGTCTGTAGGGCCAACCCCCTTTACAGCTACCACTGTTTGCGCGGCGCGCACTTGACCAAAATGAACTAGTTACGTAGCATTGCCTCAGAAATTCTTTTTCTATGTGTCGTGTCCTTGCGTTCCCGTCACACTAATTGTTGCTGTATCCCAATAAAATATCCTCAGCTTTTCCAATCGGTATTTGAAATCCCCACGGAAACCCTTTCAGAAAATGTGCATGAAATTTGTCAATCAAACCAAACTAGTTGTCACAATCATGTCTATGACGTGTCAATGATCGCCTCCCCCGACGTATTAATAGTTATAACCATTTTACTCGATGGGTAGGTGCTAACTGCCGTGGCCGAAAAAATGGTCTGCCTCAAGCCACTTTGACCAGTCGTGTTTACCCGTTGTACACCCGATAAGTTTGGTACGTCCAACTCTACCAACACCGCTACTGTCAATATCTCTCCCCCATGTGCACACGCACATCCACATAATTTATCCTGTTCATGATATGACATAGTTATTGGTCACGAACACGGCCAAAAATCATCAGATTCTGTTGTGCGTTCTCAGGCCACGAGACGTCTCATTTGAAACGAAACGGATGCAACACAGCATACATCAACTCCCTCACTCGAACTGAACGGCGGCGTTCTATCAATGCAAACGTCGATGCGACAGCTAACGAACTGGTACAGTACGGATCAGACTTACGGTTCGTAACTGTTGTTACCATTGGTTTGAACATCCTCTTCCGATTTGTTATCAACATATTCACGTTGGAAATCAAATCAGTACGTTTTACTGTTCATATTGCCACGTTCACCAGTTACTCACTGACTGTGAAGTATAAGTCGTAGACCATATTCAGATATTTCCCCTCCTCTATCGTGAACAAGCCTACAACCGATTATACCCTTTCCGTTAGCTACCAATTGTATATTTCAAACATGTTAGGAAAATCTCTCAAACAGTATCAGCCAATGATCAGCCATGCAGGCGAATTGATTGGAGAACCGTAATAACACTGTATAATCGAGTGTACGTAGAAAAAACCGTAACCTAAATCACGTTTTCTAACGCACTGTTACAAGTTTAGATCCCTTGTACTGTTTTGTCATTCAGCACCGAATTGATTCCCTTAGATAGTGCGGTTTAGTTTACATAGAAAATATCGGAATACTGTTAGACGAAATTAGCAATGCTCATTGTGTACCCTACAAGTAAAATACATCGAAATGTTTAACAAACCAAGAAAAATGTGAGTAAAGATTATATAGTTACTCTTTTTTGCTCGGTTATTTTCCCTACTGACACTCAAATTCCGGTTGAGACTATTGTGAATTGTCAGTTACGACTGCATAATACTCATCTTCTTGACGTAACGATGTTTTGGCGTAACTGCACTGCGTAACAATTACTATTTGGGAATGATAACGCCCCAAAATCTGTTCGAAATGTGAGTTGCTACAAGAAGTTTCAGGAATAATGATGCATCTGAAGTAATCATTCTAGTAACACTTGACAGATTCGGAATATTTATAGCATTCTTTTCGCTACTATGACTTACTGTGCGGAGAATTTCTTAAGAAAGTGTTCGTGTGGTTAGGGCATCATTATTTTCTAAACAATTGTAACCAAAATATTTGAATGATTATTCACTTCATGCAGTTACATGCCATGGCATCGAACTGGCAAAATTTTCTGTCGAGTCTTTGACCTATTTACTGATTCCAGCCTAATATGCTCACAATTTCAACCTTTTATTCATATTAAGTAGAAAGTGATTTCAATGCTTGCTTCATCAAACTTGCAGGTTCGCGTCAATTTGGGAGGGTGTGAACCATAACAATCCAAAATACGTAATGTTCACGCGTATGAACATAGAACTTTTGTATTATTTTGATAAACAGCAATAGTCCACAACCGAGCTGGAGCATTAGAAAATTTCAGTGACAGTTTAATACATCCGACTGCGGAAATTTTACCACTAATTGTTCACTTATGCCCGAAGTTTCGACGAATGTTTTTGCAATACATTTTGCACTCCTTATCTTAAAGCCATAGCTGTTACGACACTATAAGTTTCCAAACGAAAGTGTGTGTTAGTTAGGTTATTTAGGAGCAATTTTTTCTGATAAACACTCGATATATCCACTTACTGGAGTATTCCAGTGGAGATTAGTCGGGTTTTTTGTTATCGACGGTAACAGAAATGTTAAAATTTAACGTATCATTCAGATAAGCTGCTGTCAATCTATATTTTACGGTTGTACTGAACAGTGTCTGTATTTCATAATAATACATATGGTGTACAATTGCGTGCCGCTGTTGTTTCAAACACGTGCATTACTTCACGTGTTCGACTGATTTCCCGTAATGTTAACAGAAGAACGTATAAAAGTACACACTTTGTAAATCTCTGTGGATTACAGCGAAATTCATTTTTGATAGCTAACGGAAACGGTATAATCAGTTGTAGGTTTGTTCACGATAGAGGACGGGGAAATACCTGAATATGGTCTACGACTTATACTTCACAATCAGTGAGTAACTGGCGAACGTGACAATATAAACAGTAAAACCTACTGATTTGATTTCCAAAGTGAATATGTTGATAACAAATCGGAAGTGGCTGTTCAA
>LOND01003985.1:30997-47665 GCA_014220965.1 Paragonimus kellicotti
CAAAAATGGGAATTTCTTGAGGATTATCTTCGACTGTGTTGTACGTATGCTAGACACCTCTCACAAGCAACGGTACACATAAATATTTTAGATAGTAACTTCCGAGTGACCCAAATTTGGAGCAGTTTGAACGTATGAAACCTTCCCAACTAATCACAATGAGTCCTTGCTACATTTTGGAAAATGGATGGTTTCAGGAAATAGGAAAATCAGACGTTCCAGAAACCATTACCTGTGGACCATATTCCTCCTTCTCCAACTTGAGGGCACTGTCAATTATGTTCGAATCAGAAATAGCCTTTTGGGACTCGACGGTTGCGTCGCCTTTGATGATAATGATGTTCGGCTTTCGAAAGAAAGTGGCTGTAAGGATGTGAGTTCCAGGCATCTTTAGTAGCTTCGTATTTCTCAGTGTACGACGTACTGAAGCAAACTACAATGTTGAGTAAGAAGACATGACCGAAACGTGTGAGAACATTTCTTGTCCGATACCATGTCGAATTCTTGGTTTCGAATTTGACTTTAGGCGATCAGCTGAGTAAAGGGGTTCTGCGGGCAACATACAAGTTTCCAGTTACATCGTTCTGATGTATAAGCCAGACAAGATCCTGGTGAGGTTCCATAAACAGTCATGAAATGGTGGGAACATCGCTAGTGGGCACCGTATTGTGCTTCCCATAAGTGACCTTACTTCACGATAAATTTGATTCTTCATTGAGCGCAATGATGGCCCGGATGCTGATAGCAGTAAGAGATTGAGGCAGTGAAATTGCTAAGATAACAGCTTGTGTAGAGCTCATGGCAGAAATGCATTTCTTGATTACACATGTTTTTTGTCACGCCGTCTTTCGTCTTGAAGAGAACGAAATTGAATTTTACGTATCCCGAGAGTGTCAGATTTAACGTCGGATTTGAAAAAAACATCAACCGTGTCCTTTTAAAGCCGCAGCCATTTCTCGAGGTTTGTCTCTACCGCCTGATCCGAAGGCAATGGCAAATACTTATAGACTCCCCCGGGACACAGTTGTTGGGTGTATTTCCTGTTGTAGATGGATCCACAAAGTTTCGTTTCTCTTCTAGTGTTTTAGGGGCACTGTCGTCACTTGATGTAATATTTCTGATAGATTGGTAGCTGCATTGTTCAGCAGGCACTTCTCAATCTCCTATCAGGTTTTGTCGCTTTTGAACCGCAATTTATTTTATTGTGGTCGCTTTGTAAATGTCCAAATGGGGCTCGGCGTAGGTCGCGGATGTCGTTGACTTTCATGATGTTGTGGCGTCGTGGTCTTGATGATCCTCATATGGAGAAAAATCGCTTCCAACACGTTTGGTTATATAATGAGCCTGTTGATTTCGCAAAAAGTAATCGATGGAATGCAAACGACATTTCAATGCGAAAGATATCTTACTTGCTACTGTTGCCGTTTTTCGAAGAGTCACAGTCGTTGTCTAATGGGAGAATCCAATTATGAACTGATCAGTAGTTTATCTCCAGCACCGTAGTTGTCGGAGTTTTTAAGACAGCGTTTGAGGGGGTTGTAATCGGTAGCACAATGGAAAAACCAATAAGCATTAATGCATCAGCATTTATGGGGTACGTGGTACATGGATGTCCAGGACTTAGAATTACCAGTTTTGCTACCTGTATGATAGAAGTGCTCGGATGATAGTCCACGACCATTAATTTTGTGTGCTTTAACTAACGCTACTGACGTTTGATTATATAGATTAGTGTCCATTTAAGGAGTGTTAATTCGACGATCTAACAGGCCTATGAACGGTGAGGCGAATGGACCTGATATCCAACCAATGTTATTCATCGTAATTGATTTTTAGATGGCAGTGATACATTCTGGGTGGTTGGTTGGGTTTCGCGAGGTCTCATTAACACCGACTCGACGACCAGTACAACCACGGATCAGGGAAAAAAGCCTTCTGCAATTCCCAGATAAAAAGGCTCTTCCATCTCTTTCGACTGTTCGACCAAGTAGTGCTCACGGTCTTTGCGCAAGCTTTTAGTCAGCTTGCGTTTACGTTCTCGACGGTCGTCATCATATTCAGAACCAGGTGGGATCGAGCGACGCTTGTTCATGAGGTTTATCGACGCAACCGGATGTTTATCAACAGTAATTCCCGTTTTCGAAAAATGGACCCGAATTCTATGTGACAACCACAAGGGCATCAGTTTGGTGTATCTCTTATGGCCGCAAGTTGACTCATTGGCCTCATTTTACGCCCAGCTCACTAAACCCAGAGAAAGCCAGATACGTGAAGAACAGGCAGGATTCCGATCCAGTCGAAGGTGCGTTGATCATATTTTTCCCTGCGACGCATCTTGGAACATCGGCACTCTTATAGGCAGCCGACGGTCGTGGTCTTTCTGGACCTGAAGGCTGCTTTCGATTCAGTTGCTCGTAACGTTCTCTGGAACTGTCTTCTTCGCAAGGGAGTACCAGGGAAATACGTGAATCTGTTGAGATCACTGTATGCTCACTCTGCAAGCAGGGTGAGGGTTTATGGGCAGCTGTCTCGGGAGTTCATCACTTCTAGTGGTGTTCGTCAAGGGTGTCCGATTTCCCCTTCCTGTTCAATTTTGTCATGGACGACATTCTGGAGGGTGCGCTTAAGGAGTCCAGTGAACTTGGTGTTGAGCTTCTTCCTGGCGCTCGGTTGACCGATCTGGAGTACGCGGACGACATTGTCTTACTTAGCCCCTCTGCCGAAGACATGCAGACCATGCTGAACAAGGTGAATGACCGGGCTGGTTTGTATGGAATGCGCTTCGCACCTTCAAAGTGCAAAGTGTTACTTCAAGACTGGGGCATTTCCATTCCTACTTTCTTTATTGCAGGTAATCCGCTTGAAACTGTGGACAGTTTCACCTACTTGGGTAGCACTATCTCGTCAGCTTGTAATATTGCTGATGAGATATCAACGAGGATAGCAAAGGCACGAGTTGCCTTTGCCAACCTGCGTCATCTGTGGCGTCGGAAAGACGTTCGATTGTCGCTGAAAGGAAGAGTATATAATGCTTGTGTGCGTTCTGTTTTGCTCTATGGTTCGGAGACGTGGCCTGTTCGCAAGGAAGATATCAACAAGCTTGCTGTATTTGACCATCGTTGTCTCCGCCAAATTAGCCCACATTAAGTGGACTGATCGCGTGAGCAATGCGGCAGTTCGCCGGCGCGTATTCCGGAACGCTCGGGATGCGCGATCAGATGGTCAACTACTCACGTTGCACAGCCTGCGATGGTTAGGTCACGTACTCCGTATGCCAGCTGATCGTTTACCGTACCGGGCATTATATACTGAGACCACCAACAGTTGGGTGAAACCACGTGGTCAAGCAACAACGTGTCGCCTGCCTGGATGGGGTCCTCGTGATCACTCAAACCGCTGGTTGGAGACGCTATCCGAGATGGCGGCGTGTCGCAGTCAATGGCGTACCTGCATCCATACCATTTCTAGTTCTTTTGCTTAGACTTCTATTAATTTTCAACCTTCTTAATAACGTTTTCTTCTAGGATATTCCACGTCACTGTTGAGGTGAGCGGCAGCCCGAGCCACAGTACCTTTTGGTCAGGCTCATGGCTGATATGATGATGATGATGATGATGATGACCTGGTGACAGATTCACCCAATTGCAAAATATGTTCACCTTCCCCGGTTGTGTTGATCAATTCGCTAACCCGGAGGCAAGATTTTGCTTTTCCGGTGTTGGAGCACAGAGATGTCCAACAGAATGATGATATTTGAGAAAACATGTGCGCGAATCGCGACGTGTGTCTGAGGTGTCTTAAGGGTTTGTTGGTTGCAGCTATTTGGGTTGACAGCTGATGCGTTGCGTCAGATTTAGGTGATACTGGTGCACATTCTGAAATTGTGTGTAGAGGAGAAATCCTGGAGGATCGCAAACAAATTAACACAGTGAGATCGCACTTTTTATTCTCAAAACTGTAGATGCAACACGCCCTTGTCTTTTGTTTGGATTCGAGAATTTTCGCTGTAACATTGCAGCCGCTTGACACTGATTGGTCATTCTGATTACCTATCACGGACATGTAATTTATTTTAAACAGTGAGTCAGGACGTCACGACACAGAATCCATAGCATAATGGATTAGACAGAGAAGCATGTAAATAAAAACTACGGGAATGATGGCTATCAAGATAGCTTCAGCGTGAGCACAAATTGTTTTTGAAACGTACAGGAGGACTTATGAAGTGTGATAGCAAAAGTTTTAACAAACTGGTGTGTGCGTCTCCAGTTTTCCAGAAAAATTCACAGAGTACTTGACAAACTATTACTCTATGTTCTGTTAGAACTGCGTGTTTTGCTACCAATGCTGCTGGATGCCGTCGTTCGGCCTTTGTGCGAATGCCTAGCGGCATAGTCCTGCTTCCAACCATTTGGAGACATGTTTCTTGGTACAGGCAGCTAATTATGGTTTTCCCTTTCCTATGTAGTTCATACTGCAGTTGCATGAATATTTGCATGGACAGTGAGATGTCACAGACGTATGCCGTTTGTTCGTAGTCGTTGAGACACTGGTCAACCGGACTGTACAGAGTTTAGCAACGTTATGGATTGGGAATACAGTGACTGCTAGATGAACCTCTGTCTGTGTTGAACAGCTGTCACGCAGAAACTAGAAATCTAAGTACCGTTGTTGCCCGTATCCTTGAAGTATTAGCACGGTCGTAATTCCCAGTGAAGTTGCAGGGGTACAGGTTGGCAAGCATAGCATCTATCTGTGTATTTAATTCAAGCAGTAGATTGTCTTCAATGCGTGGTATCCGCGGTGTGTGAGAAGGTGTGTTGATATAAACCAGCACATTATTGATAACTTCTTTTCTGTCACACAGACGCCTCAAACGTTGTGAGTCAATCCCAAGGGTATACCTTACTTTCATTGTTGGATCATATTTCTTTGAGCCATAACAAAAGACTTTAGCATGGAAATGAAGACAAGCTATCCTATGGGACACCCAGCGCTCCATGGTAAATTGCATGTAATTGAGTCTGCTTTGTGTAGTCAGTCATCCTTCATTGGTCAGCCGTGGGCTCATATCAGGCCAGATAGTACTGAGAAAGTCAAGATGTTGGATTCTACAAACAATGACGGGCGACAGAGTTGGTTCCAATGTAATGTCACAGGTGCAGACGCGTGAAGGACGAAGTTGAAGAGCCAGTATAGAAACGGAAAACAAATATTTACGGTGATTATTCCGAACACTCTCCAACTTTGTAACCCGCAAACCTAGATTAATTTTTAACATGTCATGTGGTAATCGAAGTGGTTGTTCTTACGTTTTGTAGACCATAAAGGCTTCCATGAAACAGAGTCTGCATTTTAAACACATTGACTGATCGTCCATTAAGGTTCTTCATTCGATCAGAATCGTGCCTTCGACCTAACACTGGAACAGTTGTATAGCTATTCGTGACCATAAGTACGCTCGATCTATTTGAATATCTTAAGTAACACAGTGTTCTTAACCCCGAGGCTACAGACGTTTTCACCAAAAACTCCTGGCGGATGAAACACTGCTGTAGATGTGACTACTTACAAGTCATAGGCTGCGTGACTTCAATATTGACTGTACTTTGTGTTTGTTAGAAAAGCTTTTAGTAGAATTAGCTTGAATAGTCACAGCTGTCAAGACAAAGAAACCCACTGTAGATCTGCGTGACTGAGCTGGGAGGTTTCACGCTACCGGATCGAATGACTCGTGGAGGCGATTAAACCTTACCTGTTATGAGATTGAATCAAACGACAAGCTTGGCTACATTAATGCTGCACGATACAACTGCAAAGAAGGTTTGCAATAGAATTTTTATTGATACAAAGGGTCTTTTTAATGTCACAACTGATACGATATGGAAGGACAGTCAACAAGTACTGCTTAAACATCCTCAACCAAACTTTTACATCCAGCACTCATTGGGAACACGGAGTCTTGAGTAGGGGTTATTGTAGACAAAGCAGGTATTCCGAATGTGCCCATCAGCTCAGGCAGAGGTGATTGTGATGACTGGACCATGCAAGCCGAGTGAAAGGCTATCGGTCTCATAAACACATACCGTTTAACAAGCTGGCCCATAAGGAACTGTCAGTCTTCCGCTCCGAAAGTGCACTTAAACGCAACCGGAATCCGTGGCCCAGCACTGTGCACTGAAAACGTGTGGTAACACACAACACAGTGCAAAGGATGATCGTGAGTGATCAGCACTGGCATCAGAGGAAGGAGCAATGTAGGCTTTAGAGGTAACCGTCTGCACAAGCAGCAGCCAATCTGGTGGTTACTTGTCATGAATACACTTTCTGAACCTGATTACACATCGTCAGGAAGGGCTCGATACAAAATGATCTCAGTTGTGACGCGCAACACGGCGCTCACCTAAAGGTCAAACAAGTACATCGACGGGACATAAGCATGAACCGACCGCGACAACAACAACCATGGGGTGATCAACACAGCCGTCGGTCAAGGCCGAAGCCAAGCTACTGAAGCCAAGCTGCTGAAGCCAATTACTGTGTTGATTTCATATATAATGCCCTTTGACAAATATACAAGACACTTTTGTCGTGCCTCGTTGCTGAGTCTTTTGCAATCAGTCGGGATAGCTTGAGGTCGTATTCATCAACGATACAACACACATCCATAAGAAGATCTGAAGAATCCTTTATGGACCATGTAATCATCCATCTGTTTATTTAGACGTCATTACCCCCATCCCTATCATTATTCGAATAAGTCATTAACTACACTGAATGTGTCTTTAACTTGGCATTACCGTAGATGAGAAAAGGTTTGGAAAATGAAAGCATTGCATTTTGTTTTTTCAGGTAGCACAATGTACGGGTGGTAGGATGGAAATTGTCAGGTTACCTGGATTTAAGCTAAGGCATGCAAAGTAGCCGCGGATCAGATCCACAGCAGTTCAATCGAGGATGGATGTAGAAGACGTCGTCGTCTACTGAGTCGGCTTACATAAATCAATTTACCATAAAGACCGTACAAATGACCCATGTGTTCCTGAAGTCAACAAAATATGTTGGATTTCTAAAAAAGAAAAATAGTTAGTGATTTAAATCCACGAAACATGTAACCTAAAATGTTAACAGTGAGGTCACCAAAAGTCTAAACATCTAAGCAATACATGTTTTTTGTACCATTGTTTAAACAATAAGTGACTAAAAACGCATCAATCTCGTTGTTCAGAAAAGATCACGACACCAGTTAAGTGACTTAGAACCGGGATCATACCATACTTACACACGATGCCTTCTGGTATTGTTCTTCCATTTAGGATGTGGTGAACTGCTCAGTTCCTGGAAGGGTTTTGTAAACATGACCATCAACACTCATAGCATTGAAAGCAGTGGAATATTGCAGCGAACAGGTTGGGAAGACAGACCAAATGATCTCTTACATCAAGAGGAAATGCTTTACGCTATACGCGACCTGTTTAGATGCCTTTTTTACTATTTTCGAATGGTGGACACGGTTGACTGCTGCTTTGACCAGGACAATTATACTGACTAGAATTTCGGTCTTTCTAGACACAGTCACGTCAGATAGGCTAAAGAAGAGCAGTCAGGTAAAAACAGTTGCTTTTACATATTTGTATGTCTCGCTACTGACTGCGTAATGGAGACTGTGTAGTAGAGCACGATTCTGATTGCACACAGGAGAACATTTTTCTACTTGCGGTACGGCTGTCTTCCGATTAGTGAAGAAAGGGACAAGATCAGGTATACTGAAACGATGCGTACCTTGTTCTTCCAACGACTGACTGTGAGTAACCGCGAATTGTCCCTTACGGTCTAAAAGCCCACACTATTCAGAAGCTTGATCTAGCATACAGTACATCTGCTCCGCATAGAAGTTAATGAAATACGAGGTCAATGTCATATATATTGTCCTTGTGAAAGGTCAGCCTCCCACACTCAGGTGAGTCAGATTATTTATCCATTGACTCCGGAAACTTTCGCCAAATAAACGAATTAGGCAAACCGGTTGCCACATCAGAAGTCTGAAGAGGTGTGTAGTATGTCCTCGTTGGACCAAGTTGGCTATGGGAATCACTGCTGAACTTATGAGGCATATGCTCTAATTTCTGGAACAGAAGGTCAGCACTGCGTGGTGTACAAGTTAGTATCGATGAACGAGGTGTGCCATCAAAAGAACAGCTAGGCATGAGGAAGTTTGCACTGTTTACACGCTTTGTAAATACAGGAAGTTTGTTGTACTTTTGCAGATCCGCTGCGACTGGTTCAACGGATCTACAATTTTGTCAACATCACAATACCATACATGAATAGCTAATAGATTGCTGGCATATCCAATCTATGAAATCAACATTTATTCAGAAACCGAAAAACTTTAGGTCAGCATTTACAGTGTCACAACAGCATTTACTCTCAGCTTAGTATGGACGGTCGAAACCATGAAGCTCATCAACTCTGCAGGTCCAATTCTGGTTACAGACAGAAGCACTGGGCGCAGGCCGGTGAGTTTAAGAGGGAGGGAAATATACGGAAAACAGTAGGAGTACTAAAAACAGACCGCTTTTATTCAAGCAGTTTGGTCGAGCTAACTGCTGTCACAGAGTATCATTGAATTTTGATAAAAGTGCCTGTTCAGAACACAACCAGAGTGAAAATTTGAAAAAATACTCCTCTCCCCCGAACTACCTTCAAACACGTGTGGTATATTGTCTAGCGAAGATGCATGTTAATAAAAACGCAATAGCTCAATAGTTTGTCAGAACAGATTACGTAACAACCGGAACTAAAACCATTTAAAGATGAAAGATACACTTCAGGCCCAGTTTTGCATGTTCCCTGAAGAGGATACAGGAAAAGGGGACTACAGAACTTACTCAGCATTTAACAGGATGTGTTGATGAAGTAACACATTCTAGCTGCCTTTAGGGGAGAAACATTGGTGTTCAGATATACTCCAGACTTAGTGTTTATATTGCAAACAGTTCATTACCAAACAAAATATGACCCCTTGTTATTACGATTCATAGTTTTAACTGTAAAATATTCTTCAACTGGTGACATCTAATTGTTTGGCAAGCAATTTATATGCAAACTACCAGGTTTGGGGAACTTTCTAAACGCATAAACTTTACATCGAACTCGCACATCCAACACTACTTAAGACATTCGCAAGCGCAGAGCTTTTTGTGAAACCCAGGAGTGAAATGAAGCCACAGAGAAAAAAATGAAATAACTGTATTACAAACATTCCCAGTAAAAATTATCAGTAGCTATTGTATATCGTCTAGCAGTAGCATATCTGGACATAAAACAACCAAACGAACAAAAAAGATTGACGGAAATTAGCTGAGTCTTGCTTATCCAATCATAATGTAGGCGGTCCTCAATCGCCCAATTATCATTTTGGTATACGGATTGATGAACAAAAATGATATTATCACTAATAAAATCTCTATCTCAATCAACACCACCAGAAGAGGCGACAGCATTATCATGACCAATGTAACAACACGAGAAACACGATTACTATTAATGAAAATAATGTTATAATCAGCCAAACAAAACATTCCTTCAGCAAGGAAGTGAAAATCCTCATCACCCTCGCTAAAATCAACGCTATCGTTAAAACTATCGTCAGCTTGTTCAGTTCATCACCGTCATAATAGTTGATGTCGTAATCGTCACCAGCACCATCATCATCATAATCCTCGCCGTAATGATCATCATAGTAACTATCTTTATCAGTATTAGCATTACCGTCGTCGTCGATATCAGCATTGTCACCGTTATCATTATCAATATCACCATTATAGTGATCATGCTCGTCATTATCAGCATCATCATAAACGTCATGTTTATTGTCGCTATCACTACCATAATCACCATCTCATTCGTTATTATCGTCATCCACAAAAACTTTGCATTAGTTAACAAAAGAACGCATTAATATTGAATAGCTACTACTATTCACTCTTGCCTGGTCCTCCTAAAGATATTGCATCCGGCTCATTTCAAGGGGAACCAATATACTGCACTTGTGCTCTTGTAAAAACACTTCCGTAGTGAATATATTTGCCTCGACCATATCTGAACTCCAGACGCACGTCATATTGGCAACTAAGCCAATGACCTCAAGGTCGAGTTCTCACCTACAAAGGCCCAACCACGGTTATTTTACAGTAATCGCAGGTTTCCCGATCTTCGTGGTTCATTCTGTTGTAGGTACACTTAGCGGAGGTTACAACGGTCCGAAGTTGTACGACACCGGTGAATCTGGTGGTTTGTCGCAGTCCAGTTGATTCATCTGACATACCAGATTCGAATACAGTATCTGGTTACGCACCCAGCCCGACTGCGCCGTGCAATCCCTACGCTGATCAATGGTCTGGACCACAACCTCAGTGGATAGTGGAGCTGAAGAACAAGGCCACGTTTAAAGATGAACACGTATGCTTCAAACCGAAATTTTCTATACACACTGTTGGTAAGTGCATCCAGAACTGGGAATACCTGGAAGATTCTTAAGAATTCTGTTCCCACACATAAGTTTATAAATATTTATCATTTTGAACAACAATTTTACAGCTGAAGTAATTGTACAGCATATCCGAATGAAAGATAATAGCGTTTGTTATCAGGATGCCTACCAATAAGATTCGTCTGATGAACTAGGGTTATGGACTTTACAGTTAGACCCTTCTTTAACTAACATTGAAGGTTTAGGTGAGGCAATCGAGGAGTTGATTCTCGATATTCGGAAGACAAAGGACACTGCTGACGATCAACTTTATATCTCAGTTCAACCTAACTGATTTAGTGTTCAAAAAAGCACGCAACAGATTTTCTCACAAACGAAAGGTATCAATTTTCTACCATCGGGTATAAACCAGTGGGAAGTTCCCGATTGGTTAAGATTGTGGAATTAAGTCCAGATGGAAACTGAGACAATCAACTGACGATCCAAGAAACATAAATGAATATACTGGATTACCTATAAGTAGTATGACATTCACTCCGTATAAATCACCCATCAGTCACAACTGATCGCAGTCTCACAGTTCCCTTAGGCTGCCAGCTGACACGCACTTGGCTGCTGCATCAAAAATACCAGAACAACCATGACCTGAGTTGCACTACTCAACCTCAGCTTGTCATCTAGAAATTCCGGAGGCGATTTTCGCTATCCGTCATGTTCTACACGCAAATAGTGCTAGCTGTTCGTCCATCCATCTCAGCCAACAAAATCGCTCTTTTAACCGCTGGAACAGTTATTATATAAAGGCATTGTCACCTGTGAGGTTCATACTAATAGTCGTGAATCTTTTCGCCCAGATTACTAGCAAAAATTCGTACGTATTTAGATGCATTCAGTATAAGAAGTCAGACTTGATGTGGAGTGCAGTAGCTCAACGTTTGCCAAATGTAAGGTCGTCAAAGAAACAAAGCTGTTTACATATACATGCGCAATTTTGTCGACAGTGATCATTTTGGGACACTAATTCCAACACTCAAATGAGTGATACTGTAATCGTGTTACGGTTTGGAAAGTGGGCTTCATAGACCTTTGTGCGCTGTGGAATCCGGAAGTCTTCTCCTCTCTCCGTGTAATTCTATTAGACTATGACTAGGGTCATTCTATCGACCAAACTAACGCACCCTATCTCAGTACTCAAGTGAACTTTGGAAAAATCACGTCATATGTTATCAACCAAAAAGGGTATAGGTTATCCGGTGGTACAGTGGAATCACGCTGAGAATTGTGGACAAACGATACTTGGGGACATGAACCTTCAAAGATTTCTAAGTGTGCTAAAAACCTTCAGGTTTCCAACCAAATCAGTAGAATTCTAGAAGTCAGGGGAATTCTACTATGCGCGTGCACAGGAGACTCAGCGCTGGACAGTGGCAACAGAATATAGGGTTAAGAAAGCAAACAGTAAATTTGTTTTCATAATCGGCAAAGAGCATGCAGATATGAAACATCTAGAAGATTTAAAATCAGAAAGTACGAAGGCAAATCGTTGGACATCTAAGTACCTTTCAAAGGAGGACTTGAGAGACTGATGTTAATGGTTATGTACAACTACAGGATTCTTCAAATGTGCGCTATGCTTAGAGATTCAGAAAAACATCACGAATATGTGTACCAGGCCTTTGTTTAGATTCATTCAAGGCTGACTCTGTTACCGTAGATTCATGCACAATGTTCTAAATAGGACATATCTAAACAAGGGGAAGATGCCGATTACATTTCAAATAACTTGTATATATTGCAGCTTCTAGTAGGTTACCTCGGAGACAGTGAATTGGAATAAACATAGAAATGTACCTCAGAAAGTGTGACATCTGAGTTAATGCTTCACAAGCCCAAATAGAATCGCTTCAGGCATGCCGATAATACATGGAGAACTGACTTGGTCTAAGTAAGCCTTCTTACCAAGAAACTAATCAAAGAGGTAAGGCGGGCATTGAAGTCCCACATGTATTCCCTCAATCAGACTAATATCCTAAGGAGTGGTCGACAAGGCGAAGGCGTCGCAGTGAATCGAACATCAGAAGCAAGCTCCCAAAATGAAACGTCCCAACGTCCCCAGGTTCAGTTTCGATTACTCGTCATCCGGGTGCAGTCAAGAGAGATCTTGATAACTTTCATTCTCGTTCGTGGAATATAGTACCTGGTATATGACCCATAAAAAGATCATCTTTGTCAAAGAATACCAAAAGTGCATCACGTTACATTTAACATGATTAATTGGTAATACGTGTGATGTGACCAGGTGACAAAACACGTCGAAATTAGCATAAAGTCCCCTGTCCGTAATACTTCTTGCTGTTTACCGCATTTTCGTGCTATCAGATTATACTAAAATTATTAGATATAAAGGCCACGACAGTTCAAAGGTAGATCCGAAGAACAATACCGCGAGACAACGTTGGTTGAGAGATGTCACTCAGCTAACGCGCTATCCACCTGTGTAATAACTTCAGTCAGTCGATTTACTTACAACATACCCGAACAATACACCTAAACTCGCAGTTTTAAATTTTTCGGGTGTTTTAGAGAGTACTAGAAAGATAACATTTACAGGTTTACTTATTTAAACCGCATGAGAACAGTGACCTCTTGCTTCGACTTCCTCAGTCAGCTACCACAAGCCACTTTTTAATGTCATATTATTTATCAGCCACTAAAGGACGAGATAAGAAGGAGAATTTCATTGTTTCCATTCTTTGTACAGAAAGTAAGAAAAGTGTAATGCGGACTGACGTCGTTAATGTGTCACAAGCAGAAACGTGTACGAATGAAACTAAACAGAATCTAGTGGAAAACTCCCAAGAATGAGTATCAAAGTATAAGAAACACGTTCCTGGGTTACAGTTGATATTACCTTGCAGCCGTCCGTTTAAAAAAGTAAACCCTGATAGCAGAATCAGTGACACTGTTAGGGTTGGAGGTGGATTTAATCCTATCCTCGAAAAAAACGGTTCTGTTAAACTAAATCCAGGTTTTTCACATCTTGACCACAGGACACAGCGTACAAAAATTCCCCGTGAAAAATTATTCACAACTCACTCCGGCAATTCTTAATCTTTTCTACACCGGATGCAAAAAACTTGGCTGTCACGTTGAGTACTAGTTTAGATTCTTGAAACAAACCAGGCCGTTAATGACGAAATACTCACCGGGACGTTTGAGCGATGTACTGTACGTATGACGTGTACGTGTGCGGTTCACAGAGGTTATCAGACACTTCTATGGGTACATGCGATTATTGACTGAAGTTATATAGTTACAATGCGTGCCCGTGGTCATTGCGTTGGAGACCAAATAGAGGCAGACTATGAGTGGTATTCCTATTCGGGTGCAATCAACAATAAGCTTTACAGGCTGTAACAGCGGTAGAGAGAACACGTGACTCAGTAGAAGTACAAACTATATTGTCCCATTTACAAGCGGTAGCGTCATTCTTATGTGCGTGGACGAATGAGCCGTTGGTCGTTGAAGGCGCGACCAATCAGAACGCAGCTTGAGTCTCAGCACGAGTGTGGGGCACACAGGCGGCCTTGACGCGTATACAACACTATGGTTTACGGATATTTCCCTATTCTCATTCCTATTTTCATTGTTAGCTTGGCCCCATGCTCAAATAAAACAGTGACTGTGATGCTATTCTTCAAGTCAGACGTTTCTGGGTTCGACTAGGAATCGCTTAGGTCTTACATAAACTTCAATGACTGTGTCGAGTGATGTGACTGTACAGTGGGATGGCTTTGAAAAACGGGACCCGACAGGTGTTTTTCCACGCAGCATAATCCTGGATATACTTTGGGTCAAAGTGACTTCGTCCAGATGACAGACTACCACCAGCTAACAAATTCGGGGCAGATGTTAAAATTTTGTTCATAACGGCCACTAGCGAAGGTAGTGATCACTCTTCCTGTAGCATTGCTCTGTGTATAAGAATAAAGTGTGTACTCTGTCGCTGGAATAAGAGTTGTAAGATGTTGGTATACCTTTATTTGCCTTTCACATTGTTGATTTTTAGGGGGCTTCAATGAATCACAATATCAGCTAGTGTACAACGTACACTCAAGCTGTCTGCACGGGTTTACTTATTTTTTAATTACTGATGAGTAGTAGGGGAGTTTTTAATTAATTTCTATATTTCCCTCATAACTTAGAGCTGAACGAGACAGAACTAAGCACAATATCTCACTTGTCACAGTACAAACTATAGAAGGGTGAATGAAACGTAACAATTATTCCAGATTTTCAGGTGAAGCATGCCTGGTCTACTGGAACGAGACTATTTTCCGCTGTTTGACGGGTCATTTATATGGTTTGATCGGTGAGGAGCTTGATTGCTTCCCATGCCATCTTCAAGTAGCAGTTTCATTCTCCTCCTAACTTCGAATTGTGAGTACAGTGTATCTTGAATCTGCGGTTCATATTTGACATGATCGAATGTCTTTAACCTTCTCTTATTCTGTATTATCCGCTAATGAATAACACAGTAAATAGAGGCTTTTTTTAACCCAGATATATTTTTTTGTGGGTCACAGTGTACGATAAAACCGATCAGAAGGACACCAATGAAGAATGTTGCTCCTCCGTTCCGTGGAGTTGATGTGGCGCGCATTCAAAAACTAATACCTAAGTAAAAATGTCTTCACGTTACTTTACGGCAATTTCATCCGACCAATTTAATACTTGCGTGGTTCGTGTAGCAAACATGAGTCGCTTCGAGGTGACTTTTCAACTCTGTTGAACGATCACTAGTTTTGTTTTATGCATCGGGAGTGAGTGAAATTCTGTAGCGTCAGACGACAGAAGTGTGTAGATTATTTTCGCCAAATTTTCACACTTTCTTGATGTACCTTGTGGTCAATGAGTATGCATGCCGAGCATAGCTCGACAGCACTGTTGAGTTGTTTCTTCCAAGGAGACCGGGCAAACCTAATTACCCAGAAGTGCTTACAGCATTTTTCTGGGAGGTTTGCACTTTCAAAAGCGGAACTCAATGCACGGTTGTTACTTTGACAAGAAGGTTTCTTTATTTATCTTTGTGAAAAGGACTGCATTTATCGAGAAAATACCATGGGCATATCAGGTTTATTGTGTTGCCTGAAGATCTTGAAATGGTCCACACCATTTATACTGTGAATACAATGACCTACCATTAGCGTGATTCTCTAACATATCTCGGTGGTGAATTTCGCCATGCAAAAGCACATCAGATGAACTAGATTATTGCCATACTTGAATTTTACATGTGCCCCTATAGAAATGTGACTCACAGTTGTGATACGTGTGTACAATAATTGCAGTCAATTTTGAAGGTTCCCTTGGGAATACGCACGAAGTTTCCCCCTGGGTCAAAGTGATTATCACATTTTAGTTATCTAGGTTGTCCTGATTGGTATTTTCTCCTGTCTCCCTAATTGTAAAATGACAAACTATCCTTATATTTCGAACTTTTTAGCCAGTAAATCAGGATGTCTAATTCAGAAAATTCCTCACAGTATAAATACGAATACTTTTAACAATCAACGTAATTTCTCGCTTTGTGAGGAAATATCAGGCTCATCCTTCTGAATAGAAAGTTCAAAACCGGAGCTTTACATTTAGGTGATTTTTGTATTAGTTTGTGTTCTCATCCGCAATAGGGAATTCGCAGGTCCAAAAATGAACTTCAATTCTTTGTGAGTGGTACTGACTACTGATACCAGAAAGCCTTCCCTAGGGAGCAAAAGTTTATCTCCGATAGACTCAAGTTCGATACCCTGAAGAAAACAATGTGACACTTATCGACTCATTAAAATAGATTTCTGTCGTGCTTAGTGGTGGTGGTGGTTTGGGTAAGAATGCTCAAAACGTAATAAGTTAAGAAGAACCTTCTAGAAAGAAGTATTCCACCAACTGACGTTAACTTCTAGCTAGTTGACTCAGTTGCGTACTCATCATCGGGAAGGTGGACAAATTTTAAAGTAAACAATAGTAGTGTAGTAGCTATGGAACTAACTAATCAGAGTTGCATAATCAAGTAGTTGCTGTCCCTCAGCGGTATGATTGTATGCATGGCGAGGGTACTCTCAGGTCATTGAAGTTTATGTAAGACCTAAGCGATTCCTAGTCGAACCCAGAAACGT
>LOND01003986.1:6823-17332 GCA_014220965.1 Paragonimus kellicotti
CAGTCCCGAGCGGATTGCCTGCAATAAAGAAGGTTGGAGTAGGAACGCCCGTCCTAAAGAAGTACTTTGCACTTTGAAAGTACGAAGCGCATTCCATACCAACCACCTCGGTCACTCAGTCTGTTCAGCATGGTGTGCGTGTCTTCGGCAGAGGGGCTAAGTAAAACAATTTCATCTTCAAACCTCACGTGGACCAACCTAATGCCAAGAAGGAGCTCAATGTCAACCTTATTGGATTTGTCAGGTGCACCTTCCAGAATGTCGCCCATGAAAGTTTAACAGGAAGAGGGAGGTGGGACACTTTTAGAAATGATGAACGTCCCAGACAGTTGTCCATTAATCTTCATCATGCTTGTAGGATGGACACAGTGATCTCAACGGTTTCACGTATTTCCCTGATACTCCCCTGCAAAGAAGGCACTTTCAGGGAACGTTACAAACATCCGAAGTGAAGGCATCCTCTGGCGGCCTATAAGAGTGCCCATTTTCTAGAATCCGTCGCAGAGTGAAAGTGTGATCAACACAATCACCAGACTGGAACCCTGTTCGTTCTTCACGGATCTGACCTTCTATGGACCTAGTGAGCCGACGTAAAACGAGGCCAGTGAGTAAATTGGACGCACCAGACACTAGATTGATCCCTACGTGGCTGTCACATAAACCTCAGGCTCCCTTTATGAAAACGAGAATTGCTGTTGATAGGCACTAATCACCAGGTATCTTTTTTACTTTCCTAAACTGTCTAGAGTTTTGGTATAAAACTATCCCCATCATCCTTGAAAAGAGGAGGGAGATCTGGTCCAGGAACCTTGTTAAACCTCAATAACTTAAGCTCCAGGGTCGCACCTGCTTCCAACGAAGAGTCATCTGGAACACAATTACTGGCAACTCGAGTCTCGTCATTTACATGTTTCGCTTGAAGTTCGTTGAACTGTCCCTTAAAGTGTTCGACCCGCCTGTCAAGTCGGTGCTGTTGGTTGGTGATAAGTAAAACGTCTGCTTCACATATGGTTTAATTTACACCAACTCGACGGTCAGTGCAAAAACGGACCACGGAAAAAAACGTTTCTTTGCAATTCCCAAATAAAAAGACTCGTCCCATCTGTTTCGACTGTTCGACCAAGTAGTGCTCACGGTCTTTGCGCAAGCTTTTAGTCAGCTTGCGTTTAAGTTCTCGACGGTCGTCATCATATTCAGAACCAGGTGGGATCGAGCGACGTTTGTTCACAAGGTTCGTAGATGTGACAAGAATCCAACTCTCTTGCAACCGCACCACTCCTTCGGAACATGTCTCTTTACAACAAGCTTTCATAACTGCTGCGATTTATTTCCATTGCTCCTTAGGTTCTCTCATATGATTCCAACCAGACAATTTGTCCATTGATGCTTCCTGGTAAGCGATCTTTACACTCTCCCCGCTCGAATGGCAGTTATTTGTCTTGCATTTACAAGTGTGATCTATGGGCAAATGACAAAACAAAACGCATAACAGCATGACCGGAGTCCATGTGGTTGTTCCAGAATGCACAACAGTTTCTGATTAAATGGCATTACCTGTAACTGACTGCTATATGATCCAGTTGTGTCCACGGCTGAGAAGCACACGGAGGTCTCCATGTAACACAGTGCTTCTTCCTGTGTTGGAATGCCGTGCTCGAAATATAGACCATGGGATGCACACAGCTGCAGCAGTCTGTCACCATTGTCAGTGCGTTGTGCCCGGACACCAAACATACCTCCAGCCGCTTCTCCTTTGTGGTAAGACGACCAAACTTAGCATTCAAGTCATTCGCTATTATGACGATGTCAGAGTGTTTAGTCAGTTTCAGAAACTAAATGAGGGCGTCGTGGAACGCATCCCTGGTAGCACCCGAACAGATAGTGTACGCTGGTATAATGAATACACAACGCTTTTCTGATTTGCGTCGACAGACTTTTACCGATGTATTGAGTCTGACAGCGCACAAGCGACTGTTCACTGGGATCCAATCGAGCAAACATTGCTCTGCCCTGGAACTCGGTGCGATTTCCACTCCAGCTGGACCACGAGATTCAGCTGCGGTGTAGCCAGAGACACAAAAAGGGAAGCAATTGGATCGACAGTTATCTAGAGGTGAGCTCAAGTGGATAACGGTGCTAGAATCGTAGACTCGCGTCTCCGACACGCAGCACACATCAAGCTCCAGACTTGAGAGAGTACTTGTCCAGAGCAGCTTGCTGACCGACCTGTCGGAAAGTGCGGACGTTGCAAGCACCAGTTATCTTGGCTACAGAAAACAATTGTCGCCCGTAGACACAGGGAAGGCAAAATACCTGGAGGTCGAAATAGAACGAGAAAGGCGTGATAGGTGAATAACGTCACCGTCGGGAGAACGATGACTTCTGATAATTCCCCGGTCTTTTATGCCGTGGAAGGGAGTTTACTTCAAGGACCTCAGTCCGAGTATCCGAATCAAACGTCTGACCTGTGAGACAACAAGAGACAGGCTTTTTTTTGGGAAAACCCGGAGCTAATGACTTAAAAGTGTACTTCATTTGACAGTGAGTGGCATGCCTAGCTCGAGGATTTGAGATTTTTAAAATTCTACTCGATCGTCACATCCGTGAAAGACAACCTTCACTACATGTTTGCTGGCGCTCTGCTAGTCCGCTCTCGCATGTCCCCATGTGACAGGATGTTGGTTCCTTGTTAATTGCTCATCATGGTTGTACGCCATTAGCATTTTGCAAACTTCTTTCTTGTTTACCTCTACCTATTTTTCACTCGTGCTCATCAACCATCTAACACCAATACAAGAAGAAATAAGCAGGTTTTCTCTTTCCTCATATAGCTGTGAAACTATAAGCGACTATACTTATTGGTTTGTAATAATGGTGATATAAGCGAACCACATCATAATTAGCGCCATGTTTTGATCCGCTGATTCAAAGCCTATTGACGCTTATTCAGCTAGACATCTCCAATAGTGCCTCCCTCACGTCATACTGATCATAGTCAATCAGTAAATCATGCTAATAAAACCCGTGTACAGATCGTGTAAAACAAACACACCCGATAGAAGCCCTTAGTACTGAGCAGCCCACTAGAAATCAGTTCCCCCTCACAAGTCGACAATATTTTGTTGTCTCAGTGCAGCTTACGTATAGCATGATTGAGACACCTAGCTGATCGCACATGCTACAAATTTATTTCGCACAGGTTGGTGCGTGAACTGAATAAGTGTATGTCCCTGGGTACCAATCGTCGGCTTAGATGGGACATTGACGTTCGAGGAATGATCGTTCATTCCGATAACGTGGCGTCTCCTAACGAGACGATTGCGTTAGCTGTCGGTCGTTTACACTGTCGGTTAGGTTCGATCACCGACTCAGTGGGTAGCAGATTACTTTGTTGGTACAGTTGGATACCGATCGACTAAATATTGATTGTGTTTTCGTTTAGTCCTAATACGGTCACAAATAGACTCGAACGAGTTACATAATCCAGCGAGGTAGACGTATCCTAAAAAATTTCATGTACATCGTTGTTGATGGGCATTTTGTCAAAACCGTTTCGCGAAGGTGCGATGGGTTGAAGTAAGATAGTTGTCGCTAGGTTGACGCAGTGAATATGTAACGACGAATCGAGCAAATCAGTTTGTAAACAGCTCAAGTGCTCAATGGCGCTGTTTCAGCCATCCATCATTACGCCTGGTCACAACGACCTCAAAAATATGACATTTTATATTCTAGTACTATTGTCAAAATCAATTGTTCTCGGGATGGGCTGACTCTCAAACAACCATGACTTCTGTAGAGAACAGATGTACATTTTGGTTCTCTAGGATGAGAGAATGTTCATAATATTGAAAGGCGTCTGACAACACTTTTTGGAAACGTCTATGCATTGGTGCATATGGTGCTGACAATCCCCATTGTCATTGGTTTAGATATACAAACACTTCTACCTTTGGTCCTGTGTTACAAGCAAAGTCGTTGCACAGCTATGGATGAAAGAATCTACAGTGTCAAACGCTTGACGTGTTGGTAACCAGAACCATTCTGCTCGTTTGTACGGAGGTTCGGTCGTGTACAACAGTTTGAACAATCTAGGACCTGAACTTTTCTTTCGCATTTGCTGAAGCACTATAACAAGTGGTTTTCGGTCTCTGTGATTGACATGTTCTATATTACTGCCATACTCATTTAAAAATAGAAAACTGCCATTTTATGACTATACACTAAAAGCTCCTGACGGCGATTCAGTTAGCCAGTTCATGAATGGCAAACCTGTTGATTGGATGAAAGTATTTATTGAAAACCTCCGTCTTATTCAGTGTTGCATCTGCAAGTCAGACTTCAGGTTAGGTAATCGTGCCATTGTTCACACGTTTATGTCATGAATGGTGATGCATTAGCTGAACCCTCGCCGTTCAACTTGCGACACAATTGTACGGCAGTTCAATATTTCACAACAAGGTTCCGCATTGTTACGACACGATGCTTGTTGTCAATACCTTACTAACTAACGTCTCTGCCTGTCGCCAGGCTGGAAATTTGTTGAGAGCTGTTCATTCATTTTAAAATACTCAAAACAGTAGTATAACTGGCCCTGATGTTATCATGAGTCCACTCAAACGGCCGTGCTGCATTGACCTCCTCACCACAGCACATATAAAGTCTAACTCACGTCAAGTGTCACCAAGACAAGTGCATTTTAGGTCTGCTCCGGCCGATCAATAGTGCGGCGTATGATCGTTGTCTCATGAGATACGGGCAGTCACATAAGATTGTATCCATTTCCGCCGCCGCAAGGAATGCAACGTTGAGTGCGAATGAGTTTGGGCTTACGGGAGATCGACAGGCAACTTCAGAGGTCAGATTTTGCCCTCTGCAGTTTCCTGAGAAGCCCATCTCCACTGACGAATAACAGTAAAAGGTGACTTCCAAAAGCTCAGTTTAAACAAGACGCGCGCAGATTCTACTGGCTGAGTTTAATACAGCTACGAGTTTTTCGACAATACAGGAACATGCTTGTTCTGGTCTTTTCAACAGAGAACGTTGAACTGTCGTCCCTGGTTAGGGTACCAAAGGACTAAAATTCAGTTTTCCTCAATCGCAAACAAATCCAGCGTCATCTTAAGTGGGCAAAGTCCCACTCTTCGAGAGTATCCCAGGAAGAGTTCGTGAAATTTAGCAGTGAAAATGAAATTAATATGTACAGCCCTGATGTATGTTGTTGGCAGTTGTTTGATCTTCGAAGAAAGGTGACACGTTTTGGTAAAAGTCGCGGTGACTGGTTAGGGTGCATTTATGGCTACGGTTATGAATGAACTGACTGTACTAGATGACAAGAAAGAATGGTTTATTATTCATCATGTCTGAACACATCCAGAGTTTGAGTCGAACGATGGCAAAAAGTGACTCCTGATCGTTATATCGTCGATCAGTCGGTATCCTTTGACAATTGGTCACATATGTGACCCCATTGGCTTGTTAAGTGCATTCGCATTACACAATAGAAACCCAAAGTTGTTGGTGCCCGGTGGGGTCATTATTGTTAAAATCTGCTGGTTTGTGTTGTACACACAAGTGGCCTTTTTTACGTCTTTAGTCAGATCTATGTCCCTCTGGTTGAACCGTATGTATTCTAAAGTTTTGCTTGCCATTTATGACGTCACATGTTCCAACGAGAGTATTTTCTAACAAAAGGATGCTTCTCGCATTTTCACGACGCTTCGAAATATGGCTTCCGCCTTGCGGATTACAGGTGTTGGACTGATCTCGGTCTAAATCCGATCGGAAGCGTACTTTCCCACCATACATGCAATAGTGACGGAATTTTTCGGCTGAGTGCAAAACTCCTCTGAATCTAGAATGATTTATCCAGATTGTCAGCATCCTCGTTGTTGTCTTACGAAAAGCACGCTGTAGCGTTTTGTATGAGTTCCAATAAGGAAAAGAAAGGAGCATTCCCTGTTGGAGGGGGAAATTTCTCAACGTGGATTTATAATTGTTACGGTGGATTTCTTTGGTGATTTCAAAATTGCTAATATTCTCGTTATATTTGCAATATCCTGATGTATGTTAAGCATTAATATCCCGTCTTCAAAAACGTGGTTATATTGAGAATGAAAGAAACAAATATTGGTAGGAAAAACTGAGCAGTGCTATAGTTATGTCACGTATAATGTTCTAAATCTACATGTTGACAGGTAAACGGACAATTACTGTACCCCGCTTGCTCATTGTTATCTTTCGTGATGAACACGTATTCATTTGAAGACTGTTTAGTTCTACATAAATATGACGAACGAAGCAGTATGCACAATGAAAATCGTGGAAATCGTGACATTTGGTTCGCTTGTCAGTGGTAAACCGGACGAAATATGACAGATTTGCTATTGCTATTGTTCATATTAATCGGTGTATTCCGAAATCGGATTATGCTCACTTTCAGGTAGAGAATACTGATGGGTTGATTGAGTTTTCGCCATACACTGACTTTCATGTATTCCGTCATTCGATTACCTCTACGTCTGACGTAGTTTGCCACTTTTCTGGAATTTCGAAAAATGCTACGGCGAATTGCCACGTACAAGTGGATTCCTGTTGATACACTTCTGTGTAGTTCATCGATATCTGATGGCATCCTTGATTAGCGAATTAACCGAAGGTCACTGTGTTATATACGGATCGACCGGAGGTACCGAATGACATGTTTCTTAGTAAACTTCGCCAGTATCCATAATTGTGTGTTGTCAGATAAGAATCTTCTTGTGCCTTGAAATGTTGTAAAAACACGGCAATTAGGGTAACAAATACTAGTTCTAACCTTGACATCTTCAACTTCTATTCGATGCATCATGTAAACGAAGTTACTCAACTTACACATAACACCGCGTTGCTCATCTTTGTTTAACCGGTTACTGATACATTTAGGTTGTTTTCTTGATTTGCATTCGGTTTTAGCCCCGGCAGAGCAGGTCTGTTTGGTCTGTGTTGTGCTGGCTCAGGCCTTGGGGTCCTTTATTTTCTCGTCAATCCTCTGGTCGCCGGATTAGCAGCTGCCAATATGTTTTTGTACACTGGGGTGTACACACCACTCAAACAAATCAGCCAGGCTAACACATGGATCGGTGCGTTGGTCGGTGCGGTACCTCCCCTGATGGGGTGGGCTGCGGCGACAGGAGAAATTCACTCAGGTAAGGCCATTGAGTACTATTATACTGTATTATACGTTTAAATAATAAATCGCGTGTTTGTCATTAGCCCATCTCGAGTAGTCGGCTTTTCTAAGTCAGTGTATAATTATTTACACACAGGCGTTGCGGGTTATACTGACAAGGTGTTATGCAGTCTAGTTGGAAAGAAGTTGATTACACCCGGTAAGTGACTTTTCGTGAGCAAGTTTATGCCTGTAAATACGAACTGTACACTCTAACGGGTCAGCCACCTTTTTGTCCAGCCACGTAAATTGGTAGGCGTGGCATGAGTTCATAATGCAAATGGTTATCTCACTTCAGTGTCGCAAAGGCTAGCTGTCATTCTGAGTGACGTAATCATATCAGGCGCAGTCTGGTGAAAATTCACCTGTGAGTTTGAGTGTTCGAAGGTCGGCGTAACCATTGTTTGTGAGTAGACATTGAGTCGTATAACTGTCTTTGTCTGCCGTTTTCTCAGTGCTGTGTTGACCAATGGTACATTGAGTTAAACGCGGTCTGCTGATCTACAACTGGTGACTTTCAAAGTAGGAAGGTTCGAATGGCTCTACCGACCGTTCCTGTGTCAATCAAAAACAGGCTGCGATAATGATTATTAAACTGTGTGACCACTGTTTATCTTTAGGATGCGAACGGCTGGAATGTTTTAAATAACAACGTTGTCGAGGTATTACCCACTATACTGTGCTTTCTACTGAGTCTGTCCCCGTACCTGCGTACAGTAAGTCGAGATCATAAGCCATACAATGTTCTTGACTGTTGTCCGCGATGTTTGACTGGCGCCACTTGCTTCTGTGCACTGGCTTGTCCAATAGGTCAACCCCAGTCTCATAACTTGATCTTTGTGTCGAGGAGATAGGGTTGTAAGACCATCGCATTTAGACAAGTATTTCCGTTGTTAGGGGCAGTTATTTTAACAAGGCGTTACCCCGTTATGGTTGCCTGATGTGCAATCTTTCCTGAACCAAACACTGTTTAACGAAGAGAACTATGGATAACACTTTGAACAACTAATTTGGTTATTTTCCCCAAATATAATTATTTTTCTATCATAATTTTTTTTAATAACCAAATTATTAGTTCTCTCTGTGGGTTAACGTAGTGACTGTCAGTCTTTGAGAGTTTAATGTGTACTCTAGAACAACCGAGCAGTAGTTTCAGATCACTTTTCAAGTTTCAGATTTTACAGTTTTGTGATATCTAGGGACTGAAATTCTGGTTGCGTTCCTGATTTTAGTTTGTACGTAATTTTTTCCTAATAAACAGGTCGACGACGTTGCTTTTATATATTTTATGGGGCGATGAGCTTCCACTGTCAGAAGCAGTTGACAAAGGTTGCAAATGCGTGCACGAAATTATACAGTGGTGAAACGTCTGAAGTGAATGTATTTGTTATTACTCCTCAGACCCATAACTTAGCATCGCTGGTTCATAACGGTTATCAATTACGACCCCTCTGACTGTTTGTAACAGAGCCCGTTTGTTCGACTTTTGCCATCGGTCGCTCTTATGGTTGCCGAAGCTGTTGATCCTCGATTAATGTATCTTTGATTAAATTATATGACGGTTGCCTCGGTATTTTGTTGGTTGTCACTACAACGCCAATACAACCCTCCCCTTTTTGACAGTTTTATCTCAATTTTGCAAGAAGCAACGTCTCAGTTTTTTTTTTGAACAGGCGAACCCGTTTAGCGCAGTGTACCACTGGCCGATATGACGATCGTGTTGATTACACAACTGTGAGAAATGCATGTTTTACGTTTGCGAATGATGAGAGTAAACGAAATGTTAACATATCGAACATATGTATTTTTTCTGCACTGAAAAACTGTGAAAGTCAGTCATACAGTTTCGGGCGTATACTCATGATTATGCCTGTTTTCGTTTATCCACGCATTGAGGCAGAAACTGCTCGTTGCCTAGCCCTGTTTGATGCGATTACATATTTCAGAATGGTAATCAATCTGGGTGACATTTACTCTAGATAGTCATTTGCGTTATTTATAAATGGCTGCGTAAATGTGTTGGTTTAGAAGAAACCTGGTTGTGAAAAGTTTTGTCGCCGGCTGGATTCGAACCAGCGACAAAAGCTGCATTCTCAGGCGTAGAAAGCGTTCTACCTGTTGAGCTACGAAGCTACGTCGGCATCTCAGAAATTTCACATTTAGATTCAGTCACCCACTCGTCTCACTGTCGCACGTAGAATCCATGGAATGATCCGGTGGATCAACAGCTCCGGCGGGATTCTTCAAGCAGTTTGCTTTAGAATCCTCCAGCATCACTGCTAGGCATCGAACTTGCATTGTTATTGTCCGTTTGCTTCACAATCTCATGCCACGATCATCCATCCATGTTACTGGACAAAAAGCGTTGACCCTTTCGATTGTACACTTCGGAATAACTTTGTGTGCGCGGACGAGATAGAGCCGGGCTTTTTTTTAATATATGAAGAAAAACACTCCAGGTTGTACAGATGAGCGTCTTTTAGATTTACTGTTTTTATAAGGGCGGTCGGGTCAGTTAGCGGGAACTTACGTTCGTACAGTAGGCAGTTTGTACATCTGATAAGTTAGTAGGCTGCATAATTTAAGTGTCACGTAATTAGTGAGAGAAATCCCAGAGTATTTACGCGGAACTTTATCAGGTTGTACAGTGTACAAAAGAAAAACCGAACCGAACTGAGTCAGAAAAAAACATCACCTGAAAGAAGGTCGTATAAATTTAACCTCTAGGTAGAAGACTGCTAAACAGTAGGAGTTCAGTGGAACCCACTGATGTGAACTGACCTGCCTAGATTGGTGAACTGGTATACAAAAATATTTGACTGTGGTGAATCTTGACATGGATTGAAGATACGTTGTATGTGCACCAAGCACTGTAGACGGAAGATTTCTATGCAAGTAGAATTGTTTAACCAAAGTTTATCAAAACGCAGGGTGCTGATGAGTGATCTGCGCACCTGTGAGCGGTAAGACACACCCATGGTAGTTAACCACAACATAGGTCCTTTAACTTCAGTGAATATGCCACACTGTTTATCAATAATACACCTTCTTCGGTCAGCAATGACGTCGGTGAATATAGGCATTAGCTGGTTTGGAAATCCTGCTGGAATAGTCCACCACCTGGATCGTTTATTGAGTTCGATACCTGGTGATAGACTGGCTGATCTTGATTATGCTTGACGACAAGATGTTGCTGTTTGACACTTTCCAAGCAACACAAACAACGCTAGAGGCTATTTTGCGTTCTGCTAAATACTTTGGAATGCACCTTGCAGCCACAAAGTACAAATTGCTTCTGCAAG
>LOND01003987.1:30572-40576 GCA_014220965.1 Paragonimus kellicotti
TGACAAAAGCTTGAACACGTAGAAGCTAAGAGAAAGCTTCCAGAACTACCATAGGTGCTGTCAAACAGGAAAAGAGAAGAAGGAAACTCTGAAGAAAGTAAGCAAAACTATATAATACTCTGGAGGGAATAAACGTAAATTAATGATCGATAGTTTGCAATGTTATGGTAGAGTTAAAACCCATTCACTCGTACTTCAAGAGCTGGTTTAAGGCGAGGTTCCACGGAGGCTTCAACAAAAAGTGATACACTTTCATTGGTTGGGTAATACAGTAAATGGATAACATTCAGAACTCTGATAACATGCAGTGTTTCTCGTTGGTCACATGGTAAGACGTAAGGCTGTGTCAGTTTTGTTGCCTAATAGTCCCTCCGGAATCTGCTTCGCGACGTGTGTTGCAAACACTCTTAGTAATCAGCCAACACACTTAATTCCATGTATGTAAGTACATTCGTAAACCCTGTTGGCGGTGATGAGTGAGTGCTTGTAGTGTCCTTCGATCATTAATTTACGTTTATTCCCTCCAGAGTATTATATAGTTTTGCTTACTTTCTTCAGAGTTTCCTTCTTCTCTTTTCCTGTTTGGCAGCACATATGGTATTTCTGGAAGTTTTCTCTTAGCTTCTACGTGTTCAAGCTTTTGTCATTGTATGATCGATAATCCTTGAATTATTCGATCTGTTTAAAGATTACATTTTCAGTTTTATAAAGACAAAATCAAATCTGTACTCGTTTACTTATGCCTATTTATTAAACCAATAGTGTCCAGCGTTTCTTTCCCATAGCATGGTCAGCCTAATTCCTACATGGCTGCTGACCACAGTTTATATAATGAAAATGACCACTACAGTCGACCTGTCTTATCCTCGTGTGTTCTGAATCCATTTAAGCAAATAACTGCTGCGAACTGCCAAATTCTCGGCTCCCCGAAACGCTTGTTTATAAATCTAGCATGCTTTTCGCTTTTGATTTTTTGGATGTACAAAATAAAAATATTCTGGCGAATTTTTATTCTGAAGAATTAACACGTTATTCCCATAAACACTGTGTAAATGATCATAATGACTCTTGATAACGTAAGATCACGAGTATTTATAACACAAGTATGTCGCAGTAAGCCAGACCGGTAAAACCAATCAGCCACCAGTTTTCGTGTGGGAAGCATAGAAACTGCGTCGTAATCTTACAAACAACGACTGCGTGAAGTGTTCAAAACGCATAAGTTCCGGTTTGCTTCACGTCGCACAGTACTGTTCGTGTCACTTGAGCAGGAAGTGTGCTTTTTTGCGCATGCGTTTCCTGTCACTCAGATCGACAAACGGTTTCTGGCCACTCAAGCCGGCAGTAGGCGTAATGCGAAAGTGGGTCAGCCAGGACGCACAATTGGTCGACCACCTCTTCATCAAGATGACTTAAACACTGTGATGCAAGTGTGGTTGAAAACGTTGACCTTAATAGGGAGCCTATTAGACATGGTACAACAACGTGCTCCCGGCCGGTCATCGTGAGCGATCCATTGCACATCTTGACTGACCTAGAATCGCACCACGGCTGATGCTGGCTTTGTTGGCTAACAGTCTTCCGGCCGTCTGTCTACCTGAATGAGACGGGGTTGCATGCACATAAACGTCTGTTGAACAGAGACAGTTTACTGGTTTACTGGTGAGTAGTCGAGGATTTGATTAATTTCAAGTTGAACATCACCCACAATTGATCGCAGCTGTCGCATTCCCATAGACTATCCAGTCGGCCCCTTTCGAAAAGAACGCATTAGGGACATGTGAGCTTTCGCTCTCACACGGAGGCTCGTTCTCAGTAGTGCATTTCCTTCCAACTTTCCGGGTGGACTAGAAGCTCACGAGCCTATAGCTAGTGCCGGTGCGTGGTTTGCAGGCCGTTTCGTGTTGCCGGGAGGCTTTATGTTTTTTTTTCCGGGGGGGGGTGGCGTGGTATTTATTTGTTATTATTTTCTCCCCCAGCCAAAGGGCGGCCCGTGCGCAACACACAATGCTCAAGAACGCACGAACCGCAGCCGGAATAAGGGTAAACATGTTGTTGCTGTAGTGGCCCAGATTGACAGTTGGTTCGTAGTCAGATGTGTTGGGTAGTCTGCAAAACTAGCCGACCTGGATAAGTGTATTGGAAATGACAACATAGCGATCATTTGTCGTGACTGTCTTCAACTTGAGAAACTTAAACCGAAATTCCCCTAGTTACCTATCGCCGAGTCAAAATATCGTTCCCTGACAATCAATTTGTTTTCTTGTATTTACCTTGGAAACAGGTGAAACAGTGCACAGAATAGACTCAATTTACTTATGAATTATAACGGGTGTGGTTGCTGTGGATTACGTACATCCAATAGGATTGGAATAAAAGGAGTGATAATATCCTAGGGCCTAGATTCGAGAACAGAATTTCTAGCTCGCTTCCTAATGTTCTCTTTCATACAAACCGTATTCGATCTGTGAACGTCCACAGGAAACAAAACTTCATTTTTTCAAGATTGGATTCGGGGCGGGACTTGGAACAATGTTTCTCGAAGGCAAGCCGTAGAAGTGAAGATACTTCAAAAAGGGTATATTGTTTATTTCTAGTTGAAGCTAACATGATAACAGCTAGGCATAGCGATAACAGGCGTAAATAGCAATCCCTATAATGGTAAAGACATGGTACACACATTACTATCGGTTAGATAAAGATGCACGGGTGTGGCATCAAAAACTCGGGAATACAGGATCAAAAGTTTTATGACGAAAGTACAAAGCTAGGCAAACTAAAATAAAGTACGTTGGATAAGTATGGGTTGGGTTGAAAGCCAAGTTCGCTTTGGACACAACCGAATTATTAAATGTAAACGACTAGCCACTTTCACCTGTGAGTAAGGTCCGATCGACACGAGAGATGACCAAGCGAACAACTGTGTACATCAACCAAAGCCTCACTTACTTATCAGTACTCAATATCTGTTCCAGAAAGTTTATTGAATCTCACGACTTCAATTCGACTGAGAAACTCTTGATTGAAGTTAACGGAGTAGCCACTGTGTCTCTTCCGCAGATCATTTAGAATCCAATCGCTGCTCACTACTGAACTGACTGAATAGGGAATTAAGACCATGTTCAATATGAGACCAAGTGTGCGGCGGTCAACGCCGTCACATCACAACAATATGAGACAGGGCATAAATCCCAGTTATGTAACCATACACACTACTAACAAGCCCCATCACAAACTAGATTCAAGTCTGTTGCCCCTTTCCAAAAAAAGCTGTTGAAAACTACCTTCTGAATGCAAAAGTTGCCATCAGCTATCAACGGAGCTTTTTATCCTTCTATATTTAATCACGTGGTACGTCACTGTTTTCAATGTTCGAATATTCACATATAATAATTTAATGATTACCAAACAGCCTCTAAAAATGTAATGATTAGTCTCTGTTGCAGTACATGGTCCGGCTTCTTGACTTCAATGGAGCGTTCCGCTACCTACTTCTAACGATAACAATAATAACAACAATATTGTTCGTACTAACACTAAGAGACCACAAACGGTATGTTTAATCTCAAAATGGATATGGTACATGCACAGTTCCATGAAAGAATCAAGCTGTGCTCATCACGGAAGACTAATGCTCCACTCAACGATATTTGGTTTTTATTATCTGACATTGATGTTGCACATTTCTAGAATTTCACCTTCAACACAAACGGTGAGACGCCTCCCGATTAAATGCACTATGGCTATTCCTTCTGTGTAGATAATGAAGAACGAAGTTCACCACAGGAATGAAGCTCACAAAATATATGTGAAGACAATGAATAGCAAGAAACAAAGCGAGAGAATAAAGTCAGCTACACCGAGGGCTATGATTATGAGTTGTACCATGGAAAAACATAATGGCCAGTCTTCATCTTTGGATGCACTTTGCTGAAAATATTATAGCTACCAGTTTGGTCACAGAGCCATCACATATAATCTGGACGCAGTTTATATATGGATCAGGTACCTTGGGCTAAATGCTAACTATATATCCATTCTCCTAGCCTGGTGAACATAAACGCAGTTTATACATAAAGCATCTAATCGAAAGGTTGCATAATGTCCGCCGCTCTCCTTCTACAAACATGGCCACCATACAACGCTTGTCACGTGATGAGAGAAAGCTTTTACTATCAAACGTCTCTGTACGTCTTTCCGATGAACGTTGAGTGACGCGCGAATAACTAACGACGTCCAAATATCAAAACCAAGTCAAGTCGCTGGAAACGTGGTACTATTGACATAAAAATATAATCAATTACAAGAAACAAACCTCAATTCGTTTGCGTTCGTGGGATAAGGTACAATGGTTGGCCGCAATAGGCCGTCAAGGGTCCAACAGGCACAAGTACAAGCACAGGCGACCGACAGGCAATGACGAACCGACGAAATGCGATCGGATCGGTCTAATGTGTGTCTAAATAGCCGGCCTTCGGACAGACCGATTAGTCGGCGACAGTTTCACGGCGGCCCATAAGAAGGCCGTATTCACAGGGGTGGGGAGGGTGAGACTGACAGACAACAATGGGTGTGTGGGCAGGTGAGTGAGGTTCAATGACTGAGGGAGGCAAGATGGAGAAATTAGTACTTTTAGACGCGGGTTGTGAGAATAACAATAACAGGCGTCTAGTTAGATGGGGTCACGGGAAGAGTGCGACAGGGTCAATCGAGGGGAATTTTGACCTCCAAAAATGTCCTACAGCCTCTTTACACGAGTTCTCTGGTTACAGTCGCAAGGGTATTGCGCAGTACTGGACACAGAGCCCGACATTTTTATTGAAAATTTGTTCGAATCGTTTAAGCAGACGGAGAAAAATGTACAACAACAGTGTCAGCTACCAGGTCCTGGTTCAATCAGCCGGACAGCATTTGTTTTGGAGATTAGACTAAATAGTTTAATTGCATCCAGAGAAATTTACATACGTAGGTGGTAGTAGATTACTAACTTATTAATTTCCCCTCGACTTGTTACGTAGAAGATATGCAGATACTTTCAAACGTATTCCGATGGAGTAAGTGGCCCTCACAATTCAGCAGGTATTTTTCTGTCAAAGTATCAATTCCGCGCAATTCAATTAACAGTCTACTTAAGTTCAGAACGAACCGGACTGAACTATTATTAAAACTTTTATGATGGACAACACGACGGTCGCACACACATTTGAGAACATGGGCGCGTAAGCCGAAGATCTCCATTCTCGAATGGATACAAATTCTCTTAAATACGCAAGAAAGTGATAGAGATATTGTGCTTGCAACTTGTGGAAAGTTCGTACTTTTGTGTTTGTAGCCTCTTATCCAGGTCGTGCGTTATAAATGGTTGTCATTTTACATTTTATTTTCAGCAATAACGTTTAACCTACTGATTTCTGTTATAATCATTTGTACACTTCATTCGCAACAAGGTCATTGCTTGTCCGGGTTTACAGCCTGTTTCAAACAATTTAGACTTACGAAAGCGTTCAAATGAATTCCAGATCAAGTTTTGTGTTTTCTAACCACTTGTTAGTAAATAATTCAAAGTTACATAATGTGGATTACATATGAAATTATCTGGACGCGTCATCCAACGTAAGTACATTTAATCTGAACGTTACTTACAGCCAATTGTTGCCTTTGCGTTCCCATAGAGTTTTCATATATTTTTTTCGATGAGAAGCACTACACAGGCAATAGGGCATTACTCTGAGCAATACTCACTGGCGGATGTGGTTAAGCGTTCATACATGATAACTCAGTCGTTTCTAGCGGAAGGTCATTGCTGCAATGGGCCAGATGAATGCTTCATGAAGGCGGTCCTTGAAGGGACCTGCACTTTCTAACTATCGACTTGGTCGCTGTTCTTATTATTAATTAATTAATTAATTAATTAATAATTAATAATTAATTATTAATTTGCGATCCAATGTATAACATAGACACGGAGTTTCTTTGAGACGTGTTGAACTGAGAGACCACACGTTGTTATAATCTACTGTACTGCAGAACTCTAAGTTCTAGTCAATCACAGTAATTACGCAGTATATTACAAAGCTTCACGCGCCACATTGTTATTTGACACTGAGGATATTCATCCGGTATCAGGACCACGGTCTATTTGTTAGCTGTCCGCTTCGATTAATGTTGGCCCAAACAGTATTGTAGCTTCCACCCGGGAATTGGTAATTATTCCGCTTCCCAATAGGCAGACGTTAGCAACAAACCTATAGCCTTTGGTGTTTGTCAAGAGTCGTATTTAAGCACCGTATTACTTTGGTTAGAAAGAACAACGGACAGATGTTAACGCACATCTATTTTTGCACACTTCCCATAATCATAATCAACGATCCGTACAGAAATGACGAGAGAAAAACTGTGGTCATCTTGAGCAACAGACCAAGGCACCGCTTGTAGGACGTGCTAATTCAGTTCCAGCATTTCTGTTTGACGTTTTGGGAAAATTAATCTTACGTACAGCATTTTCTAAGATTCGTTCCGGTACACAGTTTTCAAGGTTTGCCCCTCCCTCGCAAAATCGGATGTTTTGTAAAAACGTGTTAGAAGTTTTTTCTATCTTACATACCGACTACCAGATAGGAATGTTTTAAAAAGACAACTTGTAGTCACTCATCCAACTTCATCTCTTGTTAGGAGTTGGTTAACTATTGTCCATGTTTTAACATCTCGTTCCAAGGAAGAACGATATACTGTATACTATACTTGTGTTCTGCCTCAAATTGAATAGGACAGAGCTAGGGCCTTAATCAGCACGGAACCAACTGTGTTATTTTACACGCTCGGTGAGGATTTGCTTGTTTTATTTACAAATTCTGTAAAGACAACAAAGCCAACAATAGTTTTTTAAATCAGATAAATCTTGGTGAATAATTTGGGCTGTTATTTTGCTTATGTTTTAGGAGAACCTTCTTTGTAGTACATGAACGTGACGCCAAAAGAGAGGCTAAAAACAATCACTGAAGGCTTTAGATGGGATCCAATTGAGAAAGAATTGGACTTGAGATGGATTCGAATCATTGAGAGATAAAGAATGCATACAGGCGGCAAGTGTTCTACTAGCTAAGCTACGAAGCCAAGCCGCTTGCTGTGTCTGTGGCTTGTTCGAATCCAAGTGAAGTCCAGAATTTTCGCAGTTAGGTCTTCTGTAAAATTAACAGCTCTGCAGCGTGACTCATCGGCAATCCAATAAGAAACTAAGTCGGAATTTATAAAGGTAGCATAAATCCTTTGTCCATGGTTATTTCTTAGAAACAACTTGGTATAATTGGGTTTTCCAGTGTATCGAACGTTGTGTTCCACATTTCAGATGGTCGATTATTGAATTTGACGAGGTGAACGTTATCATTTGGAACGTCGTTCCTGGTGTTCATTGTTGCTTCACATAAACAAACTAATCAGATTCGCGAACATCTTGAAAGATTTTATCTTCCTGTGTTTCACTTGCGGTGTTTGCACAGAGTTCGCCCAAACTGGTTTTTGGCCATCCGTAGCACGTGCGTAATCATAACGCACATGCACAGATGCGCGCGCGGAGATTCTGCCTAACAGTCATTAGAACATTCCTATCCAGTCTTTCTTGTTCTAGCCAAAACAGAGCACATACCTTAACACTACGTTGACAGGAAACACACCAGTGAGAAGCTGGATTGTGTTTGAAATAAATATCAAACGTAGTACTCAATGAAATGTCTTTTTAACGGTATGGTTGCAGTATTTGTTGTTGATGACAAAATACGAGATCAGTCATTTTCTGTTTTCCTTTCTGACTGTGGATTAATTCCGCATGTTGAAATATTTGAAGTTTTGCAATATAGTCTATCACTGGTTGTTTAACATCTACTCAATTCCCTCACGGTTCGATACGTTGGGGTTTGCGACCGGCTTCAAAATGTTATGCTGATCAGCCAGCTTGTTCATGTTGTACACGTATACGATTGTGTAGCAACGGACACCTACGTTAAACTTCCTAAGACAACACTAAGTCTATTTTCCAGTTGCTCTTTTCATAAAATGCTACAGTATCTACTTTTGTACAGCCCCGTCTTATGTGGTATAGTTTGTACAGTTTGTTGCGCAGTGTGGAGCCATAATCTGCAATGGATAGATTGGATTCTACTTGATTTATGAATTACCAATCTGACAACGCTACCTCACCTTACAGTGTCACTTTCTATACTTCTGTTACAACTGTTCACATCCGGTGGTGGAACTGAAGAACCATTTGGAAATTCTCTATATTTGTTTAAAAAAAAGGGGCAAAAAGTTGCAGCACCACCTCTGAAGACTTCTCCCGAAATTAACTAACCATTAATGTTTTTACATTCCTTTTTGGAAGCCCTATGGAATGTGGTTACATGCCACCCACAAATGAATCGAATATGGTTAGGCGTAGGTTGTAAAACTGTCTCCTCACAGCAGCCTTTGACGTACTTAGAAGTGTATATTTCTGTGTTTTGTATGCTCACTGAAAAAGCATGGTGTGCAGCTGTTCAACTTAGCTTATCTTAAAGCTGACAGAATGAACTGTGTATCTCATGTGATACACGAAACAGAAACCAAAATTTCACCGCGTGCTAATTACGCATTGGAGCAATGATCTGGTGGAAAATCATTCAGGTTGTTGCGCGTGACCGGATGAAGGGGACTGTGAACATCTGTATTATGCCGCTGTAAAAACTGACTTTCCGCGTCTTCCAGTATGGCTTGTTTGCTCACCTTTAGAGCCGTTAATTCAACACAAACCATTAGTAATTGCCCCTTATCAAGTTTCTCGTCAACGCATCCCATCTGCTTTTCGTAGACATGTCAGTTACATCTCCATGAACAAAGCTTGTCCAGGTTTAATTTTCATTATTCGTTGGGCAACATGGATTCTCAAGTAGAAGCTCGCGAGACGTAAGTTCCTATCCATTCCAAACTACGCTGCTTTGATTCCTGAATGCAGGAGAACCGTATTTTCGTTTCCTAACAGTCATGTCAGTGAGAACAATGTAACATTCTGTGAGCAATTCTTTCAGAGGCAGCCAGCATGCAAACATGTTGGCATACTTGGTCATTGATTTTCTTATATAAAGCCACTTCCTTCCACTGTTGCTCACCCGAGGAGATAACACTCTGGGAAAACAACGGACCTTTTGAATCATTTAGCGATCAAACACTTTGTATAAAGACTTCAACTGGTATCAAATTAAAATCTACGGAAGTGTCAAGCAACCATGCTGAAATAAACTGCAAGCGAATTTTGTTCTTCTAGTAATAAGGAATGAAAAACGCAGAAATAAGTGGTGGTTCTATTAGTTGGAATATGTTTTGAACCGACTAAACATCCTTAATTTAAAAACATTATGTAAGCAAATAGTAATTTGTTTTACCGGTTATACTTCACTGCTGAAGCAAACGTTTCTCCTGGGTTGGATAAACTTCTGTGTTAAAAATGGAACGTTACCAGCAAAACCAATTTCCGATTGCTCATAGGTTGTTATCAAGTTGAAAGTTCTCTCATTTACATATCCTTGAGTATACGGAACAAATGCCTCGAAGAAAAGGAATAGTGTTGTAGTTAAAAAGATCCTTTCAGAAAAATTCATAAAATATCAAAACCTATGTACATCGACCCCTAATAAGTTTTAAAAACGTTACGATCATAATTTGCTCAAATGAATATTTGAGGTCGGAAAACCCTGAAACAATTTGGTGGCCCCTAGTTACATCATACAAGGAATCGAAGGCAGAATAGACTGCTCTAGATTGGCTTGATCGCCATTGCCGTTGTAAGCGACATCGTTTTTTTACAGTAAATGTTCACGTCATCAGATTCGCTTGTACACCAAAGGTGTAAATCGAATACCATTTAAGATCCATGGTTACTTTTGATAAACTTAACTAAACTTCAGCTGAAATAGCTGTTGCTTATGGCTGAATAATGGTTCTTCTCAGCGGAATGGGACTTGAGTTCAGTGATCAGG
>LOND01003988.1:0-13840 GCA_014220965.1 Paragonimus kellicotti
CGTGTATAGCGACTATAACTAAAAAGTGTCGCAGATCCCTTCATTCTCCCTGTGGTGAAGCCACCCTGAAACAGTCAGTTCACTTCACTGGTACACATAGGGGCACAGATGTGAGTATCTGTATGATATATCGAATGCTTGCTCTCTAGGGGTCAACTGAATGAACCAACATAATTTGCACACATGAATCAGAGAGCTACCTTTTGGATCCATCGCGTGAAGCCAAAGGGAAGAAGGCACAAGGAAAGCTTTTGAGGGTAATGAAGCGAATGAGGAAGGACATACGGATGGAAAAACCTGTAGTGATTGCTTTTACATCACGACATCTTTAAGAGATTAACTGTGACGTAGCGATCGCCTCGTCACGGTATTTTCATGGGTGAGTTTCCTTGCGGAATACGAGATTTACTTCTGATGAACGGCAGGTGGGACGACCTTGGCCACAGACTTCGCTATTGGGTGGCGCGGTAAACCCTTAAAAGTTTACCTGAATCAATATTCGAGGGTGATTTGACTTAGCGGACCGACTCATACAACATGTCCAGTGAGTCCACCATACATGCAACTTCCAAGGTGCTAAAAAAACCCAGCAAACCTTTGCGTTTACATTCTTTGTTGAGGGGATCTTCGTAACCGGCCTTTTAAGGGCTGCTATGGTCGAAGGTGTATAGGACAGATCAGGGTTAGTTCCTTTATTATGGTTACGAACGCGCGGTTCCTGAGATCTTATTGGTAGTTGACCAAGCGGCGAGCCGGGTTTCGTGTACACTGCTGAGGTCACATGTCTCTGGAGGGGTGCCCAGGAATTAACTGAGAAGAGATATAGAAAAATTTGGTTTTACATTAAACATGAGGTTGACCCTTGTGTGTCGGTTCCTCCCGGGGTCTAATGAAAGTTCTAGGACAACTGCCTGTCACAACTCATTGTGCTCAAACAAGTCCCACCAAAGAAGTCACCTTGCAACAAGTGACAAATGGTGGAGGTTGATATATTGCCTTTTCAGTTATTGTTCGGGTCGTAAGTCTACCCATTTGTTTCTTAACGTTTTGGTGAATATATACTTTTTATATCAGTAACACTGACTCATATCACTCGCATTGGTGTTGGCTGGAAGAAAAAACCCCACAACCTGCGGTCAGGTTGTGTGTTATCGAAGATTGAGAACGACATGATGAGATACGTTTGTGCTTACGGGCATCATTTCAAATGTATAGATCACGCAGAGGATCAGTATGTTATAATCAGCTTATCAAATGTCCAGTTGTCTGTATGCTACCTACACCTGGGTGTGCAGAGAGCAAGCTTGTTTAGGTGGCTCAAACTCCACTAGATCGTGAGAATGCGCAAACGTCGTATGTTCGCAAACATCGCTGTAGAGCCCACGTGTACGCAGATATCGCACAAATATTTCCTAAGAAAAAACCGAAGGAAAAGGGGCGGTGTCCAGCATGGGGAAAACACTGACCTCCGTGAAGAACTGTGTAGACTTGCCATTCTAGGATTTATTACGGATTAAATGCAATGGGCTCATTTGAGACAAAATGGAGAAGGTAACAGCTAGCCACAAGGACGGAAGTATCAACGAGTGACAACCAGTATTATGAGAACAGTGCCCGAACATATAATCTCTGGGCAGCCAAAACAGCTTCGATGCGGATGTGAAGTTTTTCACTATAATTCGTCACCCTCCTTTGATTTGTCTAAAATGGCCACTGCCCAGCAGCACAGTGAGGACATGAAGGACCTTTCCATCGGTAAGTCCTTGAAATTATCTACCATCCCTCTGCCGACGCAAGCTGGTGACATTCTATGCGATACTTCAACGGGTACACCTAGACCTTTTGTCCCACTTTCTTACCGACGTACTGTTTTTAATCATTTCCACCGTTTATCTCACCCCGGAAAACGCGGCACATTGAAGTTGATCGCACAACGCTTTGTTTGGCCCTCTATGAACAAAGATGTTCGCCTCTGGTCACAACAATGCATGGAGTGCCAAAGGAGTAAAGTGCACAAGCATACGGTTACTACACCTGGCACATTCTCCCAGCCAGACGCCCGTTTTTCACATGTACACCTTGACATCGTTGGCCCACTACCACCCTCCAACGATTGTACGTATATATTGACCGCAATTGACCGTTTTACCCGTTGGCCATTAGCTGTGCCCATCAGAGATGTTTCAGCGGAGACGGTCGCTAAGAACCTTCTTGGAACATTGGATTGCTAATTTTGGTGTGCCATCTACAATCACTACGGATCGAGGCACTCAGTTCCAGTCTTCTCTTTTTCGAAACTTCACGGAGTTACTGGGTTGTTCGCATATTAAAACGACGGCGTACCATCCTTGTGCTAATGGTTTAGTCGAACGTTTTCACCGACAGCTAAAGGCTTCGATAACCGCGCAGTCCGACGCAACGAAATGGAGCGAGCGCCTACCACTCATTCTCCTTGGAATACGGTCTACCGTTAAAGAGGACATTGGCTGCACTGCCTCTGAATTAGTCTACGGTACCAACTTGCACCTCCCAGGGGAATTGATTCAACCCTCGACTCATACAGACCCAGGTACGGATTACATTTCACGTTTACGACAACACATGTCCGGTCTTCGTTTCACACCGACTCGTCAACATTGGCGCCGAGAACAAAAATCTCCGGATTTGTTGACATGTAAATTTGTGTTATGCGCCAAGACGCCACTAGGAAACCCCTACAACCACGATACCTTGGTCTCTTCGAGGCGGTTAAGCGCGACGAAAATTTTTCCATTATTGACAGGTCTGGACGAAGCGAATCCGTATCCATTGTTCGACTAAAGCCAGCCTACACAGATAAGGATGTTGACCCACCTGAGCCGATGTTAGTATCGTAAGACTGACAGCAACCCTCCCCACTCCCGACAGTATCACATCCACTTGCAGCGCAGCTCCACCTGTTCTCTCGAACAACGCACTACACGTAGAGGGCGTTCGGTACACTGGCCGAAAAGCCTGACAGATAATTATATACGACGTATCTATCGAGTGTTTGTTCCGTTTTCCTTTAATGGCATCCTTTGATCTTATTTTTAACCCACAAATGCCCTGGTGAGGGAGTATTATAGTGTCCGCAGCTTACAGTTATACGTCATAATTCATTTTTGTACATTTCTGTGTATATCGTTTTGTTAACCTCATCTGTACACTCGTTTGAAATCAACTCATCTTTGAATTGAATCGTCAACACGAATAAACGGGAGTTACCGCGCACCGTCTCTGCCTTCTCCATTTGTGCGGATTTCTAGCTGGTAAAGCAGTTGCACGTTGAAATATTTTAGCTCCGCGTGTTGACTAATCCGTCGACGCTCAACGTTCGTCATCCCACGCCGCGTGTGGAATTATCCGTCGGTCGTTTTCCGAACTTCACCCCTGGCGCTGTCTTTCCTTCTTGTGGTGGTCTATTCAACTCAGCGGACCTCAACTTATCAGTGAGTCGTTCCTTTGTGCCGATGCGTCTTCTGTTTTGTTCGTACGCTTAATTTGGGAGCCTATCCATTACCGTTACAACCCTTCTTGGTGATAACATATCTCTAGTCATTTTTGTCATTTATTTTGATGATCCACTTAACACGCATTTCCAACTAACTGTTCTTGCTTCTACCTTTGTACTGGGCTAGTCCGCTACAGTTTTTTTCGTCTGCAGTTCGTGAGCGAATTGGAAGGGGTTTCTTCGTAAATCGACTGAGAATAACACGATGTTACGAGCAAGTTAATATCAATTTCCAGGGCGAAGTGGCTTGACCTGAAAATTGTTCAAATTCTAGTACCAGTGAGCCTCTGATGACGCTCAGTGCTGCGACGATGATGAGGGGAACTTCTTCATTTCTGTGAAGGACCGTGAGGGCTACCTGATGAAAGCTGGGGAGCTCAAGCTATGAGTGTCATCAGAACACAAGTTCGCAGCCACCACTGATACACAGAAGTTTATCCTCTTATTGACATGACTTGAAACAAAGAGATAAGTATAAGACCTATATATATTAGTCAACCCCATACGAGTTTGAATCTTTGAACCTGTACTTTCAGATACTTAGACTTAAGTTGTAAGTGCTTAACTAAATAGCATTGACGCATAAGATTAAAAAAGAGGTAAGAATGATGGCGTGTTGTGACCCCCTTCAACGTCCCCATATTCTAAACTCCTGCGACGTGAGGGTTGCCTCACCAGTACCACCGTGCCTGTTCGTTTTATCATTGTGGATATAAGTTTACTACAAACCACTAACGTCGAAGTTAGTGTGTCGGCGTACAAATCACGGTTTTACTCGTGTCTGTATAATGAATCTGCACCACTTCTACCACTGTAGGCCACATTCACTAAGATTAACATGTTACAGCTATCGCCGTTGGGAACGACGCCCAACCAGCCTGTTTGAATTCTGAAGGTGGGCTGAAGTTTTTGTCAACTTTCGTCCTGTTGGCGGTTGCCGTGCGGTTGTGCTAAGGTTCTCTCACGTCCAACTCCCTAGCGCCTTTAACTGTTGCGTTGAAGTCCGCTTGTGAACGGTGAGTAAATCAATAAATAAAGTTTGTTTGCAGATTCGCCGTTTCTTATTACGACTTCCGAATCATCTTGAAATAAGGCTGGGAAACTTTGGACACATGAACCGGAGAACAAGCAGCGAGCATCATGTTGTTGGCAAATGAGGATGAAAAGTTTAACGTAAATCCATAACATGGAAAGTGCCAGGGAAACTCACCTAAACGAAGCCCTCGTAATTGGGAAGAGAAAAAAGATGGCCGACCTCCACTAAACTTTATTTTTGAACTCTGTGACACCATCGCAAGATATTAAACTCCGTGGGGTCATGTTCCAACTTTTGGTGACTCGACATACGAAGAAGTTAGCCCTAGTCGACGTAATAACCCTATTTTTCCCCAGCTTAAGGCTGTGGTCTCAGATGTGTTTGTATGCAGGCCGAACAGAGATACCGCGTCGAATCGGGTTATCCCTTATGAACCTTGAGGATTTCTATTAGGTCTCCTCGAACCCAGGAGAAAACGGATCAAGTTTTCTCAACCTGTCTTCATAGGAGTTATCTCGCGTCCCCTCCAGCGGTCTTGTAGAATTTCCTTGAACTTTCTCACGTACTTTCGTGTCTTTTACCATGTGTGAACTCCAAGCCCGCGCACAGTATTCTAAATGTTGTATCAAATACGCCTCATGGAAGGGTAACAACACCTTTGGTCGCTTCGACGCGAACGCCTTCCTCAACGTATAGTGCTCTATCTTCTTCCCGGGTCGCCTCTAAACACTGCTTGGGAACTGTGAAGTTCTCCTCTTTGAGCACTCCCAAGTCCTTGGTTGTCTCTACTATCCTCAGCTCTCTCTTTCCTCACTCTCTTTGTCAAAATACCTGATCGATGCTGACCGTTCCCTAGCAAGCGGTTGATTACATTTATCTACGTTCCAGGGTAGCTCCCATTAATCTGACTACATCTGAACAGCATTCAGATCCTCCTGGATGCGCGCGCTGCCAGAATTAACTACAATCTTCACATCATCAGTGAATATGTAGTAGGGTCCATTTAAGGATTTTAGAGATATCACTGATGAACATTAAAAACTGTTGTGGTGCGAACACTTGTCCCTGAGGTGCTCCGCTAACCACGGCACCTTCTGTGGACCTTTCCCCTGCCATCTATGCATGAAAGGTACGACTCCTCAGAAGTCCTGTATCCATCCTAGCAGTCTTGAAGGAAGACCAAAGTATCTAGTTTGAGGATTAGCAATCGATGGTTCACTGAATCGAGTGCCCTTCTTTAGTCCTAGTGAAAACCTCAACTTTCTTCCCCTTATCCAAGCTCTCCGCTATAACATCGAGGAGGAAAATCAGATTGGTGAGACAAATCTATGATGGTTTGCAGATAGAAGCCTACTTCCAGCAAGGTTTTTCATAATCCTATCCTCGCTCATTCCTTCCGACACTCTCAGGACTACTGATGTGAGACCTGTTGGTCGGTGGTGTCCCACTCGGTGTTTCTTGCTCTCCTATTGGATCGGTACAACCTCCGCATTCTCTTAGTCATATTGGATGACGGCATTTTGGAGGGTCAGATTAAACAAAAAAGTGGGAGGCTCCTGCAAAAAATCACTGAGAGTTTTCAGTTCCTTTGAATGGATATAGCACGGCCCCATCGCCTTATTCAAGTCTAGCTTATCTAGTATATACTTGACCTCTTCCCCATATTTCAACTTCCTTCACACTTGGCCGTCTTGATGAGTCCGATGGTGGTAATTCAAGGAGGAAACGAGTTGGAAACGGCCACTTAGACGCGAAAAAAGATCTTTCAAATTTTTCGTGTAATATTAAAATGCATTTTTGGCACATATATATCTATTGTCGCGGTATAGTTGTTCTGTTCAGGGCCTGTTAATCTTTTTTTCACGATCTTGTCGGCTTCTAACGGCCACAAAGACAAACAAATACCTGACGAGTTTTATGTCAAAGTAGAAGGGTAAAACGTTTAAGTTACCGGGGAGTTGGCAAGATCCAACTGTAAGCAGATCAAAAGTTTTTAGTCGCGTATCGTAAGTCATACACCGCGGAACAGTGAATAACTGGATAGATACGATCTAAACAATCTTAATGGTAAGCACATTTTCCAGGAGCCGATATTCATTAGTTGGTCAAAGTACTTGAAAAGCTGCCTGAATTAATCCTCGTAGAGTATTCGGGAGAGTTTCATTGTTTGTGCTCGGACAGTCCTCTTTGATCATCCCAAGAGTGGTGTACCCGCTTTCAGCAGCCATCTCTTAGTGATACAAGAGATTCAATTTAGATGACACTGAAATAATTGGATCCATCTTCCAAGAAGTCTCCTCAGTGACTACTTTGTCTGGCGCACAGTCACTAACACAGGCATTGCCGAAGCCCCCAATAAGTGATGTATATACACGATGACTTCAAATTAGGTTTAGCCAGCGCATAATCGAGTCAGTCCGCCTTGTATTCAGCCCGACAGTATGGCGGATTATCAGGTCGTCATCGTGAAAAACAGCATTTTGAAAGTGCCATTAACAAAAATAGCTGCTGCAAATTAGAAATAGTAAGGAAATGATTGCGGATTTCTCAGTCACCATGGAGGAAGGGAGGCACACGGTATGGTCTTGGTTTTACTCTGAAAACTGTTTTCAGGGATAGAGTTATTCCACTCGGTGGCCTCTCCTCGACTGTCACTAGCTTCCAGTTTCTGTCTGGGGGGTTACGTAGGACATGAACAGAACGTTAATGAATTCAAAGGGATGCCTCCGAGGATGTGACACTTGCATGTTGCCTTAATTTGAAATTTTCATGAAGATAAGTATATTTTCTACATATGAGGGGAAGAAGTACCTGCCGGGTAAAATGAAAAAGACAATCACCGGGGAAGCTACTGAGGGCGACAAGTTTCAGTGGTCGCATTCTAATCCCACGCGAAATGGTAATAAGTTTCTTTGATCAGTAACTAGCAGGGCATTTCCTGCCGTCATACCGAAGGATGTGTCACAGTAGGTTTTTTCAAGTATCAGGGAAAATGTCAGCTTGATGCGACCGGTTGATTAGACTTGACGTGGGCCTTGTCAGACCGGAAGCAGCTTCATTTAGAATCCTGGGATGAGCCTTATCTGGATCAATTGCACTGTGTGAATGAACCTAAACAAGTGGTCCTTAACTTATTCCGCAGGATAGTCAGTAGTAAGAGGTGGTTGACCGAAGTTTCGCAGAGGTACGGACGTGATCCATCTTGTTACTGGGATGCTTAAGAGCAAGGAACAGTACTGTCTGAATGCCTCTGTAACCGCTTGAGGGCTGCGAGAATTATCCCTCTCGGACAGTCTCATAGGGAGAAGTGAAATTTTATTGCTCCGCGAATTATATAGTTAGATGAGAATTTTTGTTTTTTTGTACAAGACTATTTTGTTCCAGCAGTTTCTGTCTATGCTTATTTAAGGCGGTAGATGGTTGTTTGTGACTCTGCTTACCATGAATATGTGGGAAGCTTTATCGGTGGGTGCAATGTAGTCTGTGCGAAACTATTGAGAAGTGCATGAAAGTATACAATTTGCACTGCATAGTTTTTTCTCCTTTTAATCTCCTTTAGTGAAAGGAATACTAAGTATGCCTTCCAGACTGAAAGTCAGAGATGAGTGAACCGAGGTAGCTTATAGAACTTCCAAAATTGTTCCTAAATTAAATTAAGTAATATCCGTCCTATTAGTTGTTGCAAACGGCAACCTGAGATTAGAAATGGGTGGAGATTTGTCACCCTGTTGACGTGACGGTGTGATGATCACTCGGTATTCCAGATAACTCTCGCCTGTGATTATCGAATTAGCCAACAAAGAGATTTGACCAGAACGATTTGGCGTCAAATCGCCATCAATCTATATCCACGCTTTCCATCTTGTTGACATTCCCACATCCAAGTGAGGCACTATCATCCGGTTTCAGTTGGGGGCATTAAGGTCACCCACAATAAAAAGATAAGAAAACGTCGCAATCCTAAGAAGTTTTATGTGCTTATTTTATGATAGCAAAATATGTACAGCCTCCAATGGAAGTCAGTCTTGACGGCACATTTCCTGTCGTGGACGCAGACAACAGTATCCCAGCGGAAGCCTGAAACTGTTAAATGACCGCGCGTGTATAGCGACTATAACTAAAAAGTGTCGCAGATCCCTTCATTCTCCCTGTGGTGAAGCCACCCTGAAACAGTCAGTTCACTTCACTGGTACACATAGGGGCACAGATGTGAGTATCTGTATGATATATCGAATGCTTGCTCTCTAGGGGTCAACTGAATGAACCAACATAATTTGCACACATGAATCAGAGAGCTACCTTTTGGATCCATCGCGTGAAGCCAAAGGGAAGAAGGCACAAGGAAAGCTTTTGAGGGTAATGAAGCGAATGAGGAAGGACATACGGATGGAAAAACCTGTAGTGATTGCTTTTACATCACGACATCTTTAAGAGATTAACTGTGACGTAGCGATCGCCTCGTCACGGTATTTTCATGGGTGAGTTTCCTTGCGGAATACGAGATTTACTTCTGATGAACGGCAGGTGGGACGACCTTGGCCACAGACTTCGCTATTGGGTGGCGCGGTAAACCCTTAAAAGTTTACCTGAATCAATATTCGAGGGTGATTTGACTTAGCGGACCGACTCATACAACATGTCCAGTGAGTCCACCATACATGCAACTTCCAAGGTGCTAAAAAAACCCAGCAAACCTTTGCGTTTACATCTTTGTTGAGGGGATCTTCGTAACCGGCCTTTTAAGGGCTGCTATGGTCGAAGGTGTATAGGACAGATCAGGGTTAGTTCCTTTATTATGGTTACGAACGCGCGGTTCCTGAGATCTTATTGGTAGTTGACCAAGCGGCGAGCCGGGTTTCGTGTACACTGCTGAGGTCACATGTCTCTGGAGGGGTGCCCAGGAATTAACTGAGAAGAGATATAGAAAAATTTGGTTTTACATTAAACATGAGGTTGACCCTTGTGTGTCGGTTCCTCCCGGGGTCTAATGAAAGTTCTAGGACAACTGCCTGTCACAACTCATTGTGCTCAAACAAGTCCCACCAAAGAAGTCACCTTGCAACAAGTGACAAATGGTGGAGGTTGATATATTGCCTTTTCAGTTATTGTTCGGGTCGTAAGTCTACCCATTTGTTTCTTAACGTTTTGGTGAATATATACTTTTTATATCAGTAACACTGACTCATATCACTCGCATTGGTGTTGGCTGGAAGAAAAAACCCCACAACCTGCGGTCAGGTTGTGTGTTATCGAAGATTGAGAACGACATGATGAGATACGTTTGTGCTTACGGGCATCATTTCAAATGTATAGATCACGCAGAGGATCAGTATGTTATAATCAGCTTATCAAATGTCCAGTTGTCTGTATGCTACCTACACCTGGGTGTGCAGAGAGCAAGCTTGTTTAGGTGGCTCAAACTCCACTAGATCGTGAGAATGCGCAAACGTCGTATGTTCGCAAACATCGCTGTAGAGCCCACGTGTACGCAGATATCGCACAAATATTTCCTAAGAAAAAACCGAAGGAAAAGGGGCGGTGTCCAGCATGGGGAAAACACTGACCTCCGTGAAGAACTGTGTAGACTTGCCATTCTAGGATTTATTACGGATTAAATGCAATGGGCTCATTTGAGACAAAATGGAGAAGGTAACAGCTAGCCACAAGGACGGAAGTATCAACGAGTGACAACCAGTATTATGAGAACAGTGCCCGAACATATAATCTCTGGGCAGCCAAAACAGCTTCGATGCGGATGTGAAGTTTTTCACTATAAACTGAAAGTATTGCAAGGCTCGTTCCTTGTTCGCTGGTTAGCACGCCCCAGCCTCATGCTAGCGTGATTTAGAAGTCGTAATGAAAAGACGGCGAGTCTGCAAGCAAACTCTGTTTTTTGATTTATTCACCGAAAACAAGCAGACCTCGTTGCAGCAAGTAAAGGCACCATGGAGGTGGACGTGGAAAATCCTCCAACATGGCCGCACCCCAGCCGCAAAGAGAATGAATATCAACAGAAACGCCAGTCAACTTACAGAATTCAAACAAGCGTCCGACCGGTTGGGCGGTGTTTCAAGTGGCAATGGGTGAAACATTGCTAACCGATGGACTACAACCTACGGTGTTGAAGCTAGGGTGGATTCATTATACGGCCACGGGTAAAGCTTCCGTATCCACGCCAACACATTACATTTGAAGCTAGTGGGTTGTGGTGAATTTAAATTCATAAGTTAATGTGAACTGGTACGGCGAACTATTAGGGCAACCTTCAAGTCACATGGAGTTAAGGATTTTGAGGACGTCGAGGGTGATCTCAGCACACAATCCGGCTCCTGCAAAGCGAATAGTGCTCCAAGGCCAACGCAAACTCCATTCGGCTTCTCAGTATGCACTTGATGGATTATGTGCTCAGGCGATGCCACATAATGCCCATGAATTGAACCCTTCCTATGTCAAGATTACTAGTGTTCCACTCGACAGTTTTTCATCAAAACAAGAGAAATGTCCTGTTATCACATCAAGAAAGGATGAAGTTTTACCTAGTTAAACATTCACTCGGTTAACCAACTATGAAAAATTTCGGGCCAAGAAACACCACATCGCCCTCTCAAAGCTGTTGGAAAGAATGTGCTGCAAGAGCAATAGTTTTGGCCTAACAAAAGCAGGTCGTTCACCCCGCAGAGGAGTTTATCTGCAAGAAATTCGTGGATGAGCGCCCTCCATATTCTGAGAAGTAAGTCAGAGATATCGGACATAATTAATAGATCACCGCATGTTTGCTGCTTGCATTACCTTCATCAATCGCTGTACTCCATTCAAAAGTTGCTATTCGCGCATGTCTCCCCTCCAAAAAGTGAAGAAAGAAGTAATCCACGGAGCCACGCATAATGTGTCTGAGGTCAGTTAATAAACTAACGAAAATCAGGTATTCAGCTCAATCACACTTCTGTGTTTTCAAGGAGACGCAGTTTTCAGCGGACATCAGTGAGCGAACTGAACTTCCATGAAGATTCATTGTACCGCGGCTACATCGTCAGACGGAGAATGCGGGCCCCGTGGTGTTCCCCAATCAAACTGTCTTGACACCTACGATCCTCAGTAAATTTCAGTCGGCCAATCAACGTGATACAGCGTGGCCTGGACTAGTATCGCGGGATCAAGACACATGCTTGCTGGGCAATACATCGTAGCACGGCAGATGATGACGCGCTTTTGTGAGCCTGAGAAAACTGTGTGAGAATTCAGCGTTTTGCTTTAATTTTTGTTGGTAAAAGTGGTTTTGCTTCATTCAAGACAAATCGGGCATCAAAGTTCCAATGGGGCTACGATGACGTGCACCCTGATGCCTCATTAATGTAGATTCGGTGTGGGACGAGGAAACACTGTTCCAGCGCGCTGATTCAGCACCGGCATGTTCAGATGCCTTTCCACACTTAGCCTAGCTAGTGCAAACGAACGAACTAACTAACTAGCGGAGTGGTGATCAAGTTACCCGTCAACTGCAGTGTCGAAACGAAGTCGTCTCTCAGCGACCCGCAGACAAATGTCGATCACGGGAGTCAAAGTGAGATTTGATCAGAGTGTCCATTTTCCTGTCGGATAAGCAATGAAATGTAAAAAGACAGGCAGATGCTCACCGCAACTGCGTCAGTCAGTATCAACAGTGAAACTATGCTGTGACTACAAAATCGACCGTTTTAAGTTGAATAACCATTACAAAATAAATGTACGAAGTTACTCACACGCCCTGTTGATGGGTCAGACAGGAAAGAATAAATTCGCTCCCAGTGAAGCACATCGAACAGAAGCGAAAAGTTTGCACAATGGCCCTCGAAACCAGCAAAAAGGATGTACAGGGGAGCAGGTTTGATGAGGTTGAAAAGCTAAGGGGAAGTTGTATACAAGCGGCTAAGTGCAAAACTTGGTTACCCTGAACATTCCGGAAGAATTTTCTGGTGACTTCGATAGCCGTGCGATACACAGCCCGCCGAATTTCTCCTCGGATATTTGAGCCCTAACACTGTCATTGCCTTGCTGTACTGCTGCTGGACCCTTCATGGAAATTTACATCACACTGCTTCTACCTCACTTCTAACAGGGATGACTTCTATACTTTAGGGACCCTCCTGAAAGGAAAAGACTTTCTCCATGTCTCCCACCCTGCACCTATGAAGCGGCCGAAACACTGAGTATCTTGTATGAACATGATCGTTATCTAGAGTACGTTGCCTTTTTACTCTCTTGTTACGCAGTTTCCTTCATGCCTTTCACGTTTATTGTCCAGTGTTTGAATAAATACACACACTGCCCTTGCTCGCCATGGCTTCTGTTTGCACGTGGTCGTTGCTGCTGGCAGATAACTGCGGCAACACTCCAGTTTAGCACGCTGGAGGGGTTGAATTAGCTGGAATCACTCTGTTATTCAAGGTGAACGCTCTTTCAGTATAGAATGGACTTACTGTTGCTGGAATATATCGCGAACAGTAACTGTAGGCTGGTTTGTAGGCTGACGATTCAATTCGTGGTTCCAATACAGTTCAATGGTCCACTTCGCAGTGGCTCACTTCATGAAATGTAGATTGGCTGATATCGCTTTGTCCACTCATCCTGTCATTCAGAATACTCTCGAAAAGTCCCAGGCAACGCTCAGCACGCCTTGCAACCCCCGCCTAGGTTTTCACATAAGCAGCACGGATTAAGCCACCCGAACGCGGAAGTACTCTACAGTCAATCAGACAGGCCAATGATTTCTGAAGGGTGCTTCGACTGTCATTATCATGGCATGGCCTCTAAAAAATAACAAGTTGTTTGGAGACAAAAAGGCAGAAACCAGGTCGTGAGATTTCAGTGGTACGATCTAGAGACTATTGAGTATTCATTCTGCCGCAACCACTAACATTGACAGTCTCATCGTCAAGTGTCTGCCCCACACAAGCTGCCTCCAGAGTTTGCCGATTAGACTTTGCCAGCTGCGCTCAGACCGTGCCACTGACACTGACATATGGTGCATTGAAATGCTATGATGTACCTCAGTGGTGGCCGCAATCCATATCACCTTGGTATAGAGTGTGATTTTAACGTTGAAACCGTTTGTTAGCACTCACATCTTTGAAGCCGTTGTTCGAATAAACATCTGTTGTCCTGTTGTTCTTCTTCCAATAAACGGAACCAATAACATGAGAAAATTGTCGGTGCTGACAGACTGCAAAATCTCTTTATGGGCTACCCCAAACTTCAAGCAAGTAAGTATGCAACCATATATTTTTTTAACCTTT
>LOND01003988.1:21601-33713 GCA_014220965.1 Paragonimus kellicotti
TTTCTGCATATTTCCCCGGAACTATCTACACCGAAAAATGGAGAAATTCTTCGACAGGTCATTCTCTCCATCCGCAGATAACGGATTTCTGACATGATCTTGACTATTTTGTCAGTGTAATGTAACATGCGGTCGAAACCAGCAAGCGCGCACAGCTTGAATTTAAATTGTGTGACGGGGCGTGCTGCTGTGTTGTTGACGCCGTTTTAGTTTTCGTTTGTGTAAGTCATGTGCGTGGTATACTGGGCCTTTGGCTAATGCTTGTCTGTATTGTTTCCCTTTACAGGATTATTGTTGGAACCTCTGCTCCGAAAGAACGCTGTACCCTGGTGTCTTCACGCTGCCCCAAAGTTTGTCCGTAAGTGCAACGGACAATCGGAGTAGATACGGCCGGCTTGCATGTTACAGTAACCTTGTGAAGCAAAAACTGATGTAACTACTCAGCATTTTCATCGAACATTGAAGAATTTGGAAACTATCATTTTAGAAGCGTGTGTCCCAGATGCTTTTTATAAACTTGGATTTTTCTCTCTTGCTATGTCTGTTTCGTTATATTATTCACGAAACTGGTGTATTGTACAATTATTAATGTGTATGGTGTGCATTTATGCATGTAGCGATAAAATGTGTACATTGATCACGCTCATCTGAGCGTGTTTCTCACAGATGCGTTGAGAAATATACCATTATTATTATTATTATTATTATTATTATTATTATTATTATTATTATTATTATTATTATTATTATTATTATATGCATATGGTATATGATTGCATTGGCCGACTGGATACAAATGCCTCACTCACACGCCTACTGGTCTCATTCGTTCGGGTTAAGACTATACACGTGGCGAATGAGTAGGACTGCAAATAGTGAACCATAATCCAATTGTGGTGATGGTAAATCGTTGGCTTTCATTGGCTTCGGGCAGTGTGATGGGCTGACTCAAAACAGGTGCCGCCAACCACACGACCATATACCACTGTATATTATAATGTATATTATATATATGGTGATGGTCTCAGGTAATTATGATATTGCAACTATACGTAATATTAGCACTAAGCCGCATAGCCCTGGCCTTACCTGCTATCTTGGCGTGGTGGTCAGGCCCGTGTGTTGATTGGATCCGGTGGACTATACGGATTGAGACGTCGGTCCTTGCAAATTCAACCATGTCAGGTAGGCAAAAGAGGAGCACCCAGACAAAAGACGGATACATCCGTTGTAGATGGTACCAGTGTGCTGTGCTTTGGTCCGGCTTGGTGGTTGTGATTGATTTTCGGAGTTTGTGTGCGACTTGTTTGACTCTGCAGCAGTATTGATCTCATATGAGCGTTTCCATATTTTAGATGTGCCGCTCTCGAGTCCGCGAGTAGCTATTGCATTTCGGCTGTTATTACTGGTCGGTGTTGTTTCGTCCTTTTGTGTGACACTCGCTGCCACGTGCCACAGGATTTCGAGACAGAGGTTGTGGTCGAAGTTCCTAATCGTTCTTCAGTCTAGGTTTGAGCACCCTGACAGCATCCAAAACTCATAAAAACCATTAAATACCAACATAAACCAAATGCCATGCAGCATCGGCCCTCGAGGCGGAGCAAATCGGTCGCCCTATCTACTGTTTGAAGCAGGATGAATAGACGAATATATGCTACCGCTAAACCCTCATTCTGCCTCTCTCACTTAATTACCCTTCCGGCACTAACCCTGGAGCACACAATGTGCACGCAAGTCTCAGTTGCACGAAATCCAACCCGAGGCACGCCAGGGAACGCGAGAGGTTCTCCGTTGGGACATGGAATGTGCACACCCTCCTAAGTCAATGTAGCATCGCAGAACGCCGCAGCGTAATGACCACAGCGGAAGTGAGTCGCTATGGCGTCGCCGTAACAGCTTCGAGTGAGACAGGGCTTGTGGATCAAAGTAAGCCTCGAGATGTAGATGCGGAGCACACCTTCTACTGGATAGGTTACCCGGCAGACGGTGCTCGGGAGCATGGTGTCTGTTTCGCAGTCGCTGATCACATCAATGCCTTTGATGATAGGCAAACTGCATAATGTCAACCCTCCGATCCTTGTCATGTATTTTCCAATCGTTACATTTCTCAGTGTGAGCAAACTATTCGTCACACTGATGATACAAAGGACCAGTTCTATGATCAGCTGTCCGTCACAATCCGGTCGACACCAGTGAGTGACCGACTGTTTGTTCTGGGTGACTTGAACGCTCGAGTTGGGCGCGACTCGGTAGCTTGGCCAGGGAGTCCTCGGACCCTACGGCATTGGTTCAGTCAATGAGGACGGTGATCGTCTGCTCCATTCTGTGTGCTACTCACGAGCTGGCTATCACGAACACCCGATTCCAGCTGGATGCGAGCGACATCACGACGTGGACTCCATCCACGAAGTGGTCATCACATTTGCTTGACTACGTGATTGTGCGGCAGCGCGACATCGGTGAATTACGTACTACGCGAACTATGCGTGCAGCTGGATGTACCACTGGCCATACGCTTGTCAAGACCAGAGTTTTATCCATGTATATAAACCTTTTTGTTGTAGACCATCCAGAGGACGGCAGGAATTGGTCGTGGAACGACCGGAGAACTCCGAGATGAGGACCGCATTTCGATGTGAAGTTGCTGCTCCCCTAAGAGATATTCCTTTATCCAACAACAGCTGAAGGAAAGGATCACGGTGGCAGTCACCCAGACAATGGGTATCGAACGCCAGAAACGTCCGGACAGTTTCGATGACAACAGCGCGGCAACCTCCAAGCAGGCACGAGAGGAGAACGTTGCGTTTGTCACATCCACAATAGACCTGGATACTGAACCGGAAAGAACGACACTTTAAAGCATCTGCTGTCAACTTGTCAGGGTGTGCCAGCCGAATCTGGGATGAATGGTGGGGGCGCAGTGTGAGTAGATGCAAGGCTACGCTCGTCACAGGGAACACACAGGCAATCCTACTATTCGCTTGAAACAATTTCTGACCCGTCCATCCAACCTTCTAAAGCATTCATTGACGTTGACACCGGCTGTTCGTGCACCCAGCCGGATAACATTATAAGAGTCTCGCGCAAACAGCCCGGCGGCCTGCTAAACCGTCTTGCCACCACTAACTGGGCGCTTGTGAACGGTCTGCCGCGACTGGTCTTTAAACTTTCACTAGCTCTGGCCGCGAAATTGCCAGGAGGTGCAGAGTGCGATTGGATAACTGTACAATTGCAGCCGGATAGAATAGATTGCCGAGTGAAATACTGAGTAACGGCGGACCGGCGCTGGGACTCACCTTGCTCCAATTAGTTCACTCCATCTGGGGACAGGAAGAAATGTCACAGGAGTGCGATGATGTCCTCATCATATCGTTATTTCAGGGCAAGGGTAGCGAGCAATGCACCAACAGTTATCGCAAAATCAATATGTTGAGCTGCGTTGGCAAGGTGATAGCGAAAGTCCCCTGAACCGACGGAATGTAGACATTTTTGGGGCCAAGACTTCTGAGGAGCGGCGTGGAATCAGGGCGAGTCACAATGCACTCGACTCGGTGTTTGCTGCTTGACAGACCCAGAAGTGTTGGAACGCGACCACACCCTGAGACGGATTTCACCAAGGCCTTTGATCTTATGAACCGTGAGGTATTATGGACGGGACCTGGTAGCCTCGGATGTCAAGGTACGTTCGCAAATTGGATTAGAACGTTGTATCTAGGCATGAAAGCGAAGGTTATATCACGTGGATTGACCTCTGATGGTTTTGACATTGCCACTGGCATGAAGCATGGCTGTGTCCTATCCCCAGCCCCAATTGGTTTATATTTAACAGTCATACTTACAGTTTTCCTTCAGGAGTCGGAGAATGTCGATGACGTTGGATGCCGGACAGATGAACGGTCACCGGATATTCGAAAATTCAGCACCCGGATCCGGCTAATCACCCCAACGGTGCGTATGTTTCTTTTCGCAGGTGCCGCCAAGCTGACTGCACACAATAAAGACGGAATTCAGCGACTGCTCGCGGTATGCGCGACTGCAGCATCCAAGTTTGGGTTGAAAATCAACGCAGTTAAAACGCTTTCTTTCAGCCTCCTTTGGGCGGAGGTGCCGTTGCTACAACTGCGCCTGAGATCCGCGTCAATGAAGACGTCGATAACTGCGCAGGTTTCTGCCACATGTGTAGCAATATGTCCACAGATTCGCCCTTCGATTGCGAGTCACGATTTTATGTGGCACGTCTTGAAAGACGTGTCTGGAAGGATCACAGTCTGAAGGTGACCATTAGTTTCTGTCCACTGCTCAATGGGGCTGTCTACACTGTTGTACAACAGTACCATCTGAGTTAGTCCCTTTTGCAACGTCTGAGACACATTCTGGGTATTCGACTGCGGGAAACAATTTCGAACACTAAGGTATTGCAAACGAACAAACACGGACGAGGTAGAAGCCATGCTAACGCTTATTAGACTTCGTTGGCTGTCACGTCCGTTGGATAAGCGATGACCGTATACCGAAACAGGTCAGTGAGCTGGTAAAATCAGGTAATAGAAAACCAGATTGTCAAAAACTGGGATATCAGGGAGGTTATGGCGAACGAGTATTGCGCGTTGTAACATTGGTCTTGAGTGTTGAGAAGGTTTAACGGTGAATCAGATGGTTTGAGAAAATAGAATCCGGATGGCGTCCGAAACAGGGTGGTAATTTCTCTGTGTCGTTCACATAAAACTGGGTAACTGTACGATCTTCCACGAAGACGTTGAGCAACGCGTAGCGATCAACCAACGATCCCAAATAGTCAAAACAAGATTGGATCACAATGCTACGCGTTGCTCAACGTCTTCGTGGAAGATCGTACAGTACTCAACAGTTTCGATCGACGGATCGTTTTCGGTAATAGAAATACAGTTTGCTGCCAAACAGGCCAACAGAGTTCTCCTGAGCAGTCAACAAGTTCAAAACAATGGGGACGAGCCGAGCTCCAAAAAAGGTGATGCACGCACCACTCAAGCAAAGTACAATAGCCGGCAATTGGCTATTCGCACAACTATCAAAATTGACGCGACAAAACAAAAACATCTCAGTGAAGGTGAAGTTTTACCTAGTTAAACATTCACTCGGTTAACCAACTATGAAAAATTTCGGGCCAAGAAACACCACATCGCCCTCTCAAAGCTGTTGGAAAGGATGTGCTGCAAGAGCAATAGTTTTGGCCTAACAAAAGCAGGTCGTTCACCCCGCAGAGGAGTTTATCTGCAAGAAATTCGTGGATGAGCGCCCTCCATATTCTGAGAAGTAAGTCAGAGATATCGGACATAATTAATAGATCACCGCATGTTTGCTGCTTGCATTACCTTCATCAATCGCTGTACTCCATTCAAAAGTTGCTATTCGCGCATGTCTCCCCTCCAAAAAGTGAAGAAAGAAGTAATCCACGGAGCCACGCATAATGTGTCTGAGGTCAGTTAATAAACTAACGAAAATCAGGTATTCAGCTCAATCACACTTCTGTGTTTTCAAGGAGACGCAGTTTTCAGCGGACATCAGTGAGCGAACTGAACTTCCATGAAGATTCATTGTACCGAGGCTACATCGTCAGACGGAGAATGCGGGCCCCGTGGTGTTCCCCAATCAAACTGTCTTGACACCTACGATCCTCAGTAAATTTCAGTCGGCCAATCAACGTGATACAGCGTGGCCTGGACTAGTATCGCGGGATCAAGACACATGCTTGCTGGGCAATACATCGTAGCACGGCAGATGATGACGCGCTTTTGTGAGCCTGAGAAACTGTGTGAGAATTCAGCGTTTTGCTTTAATTTTTGTTGGTAAAAGTGGTTTTGCTTCATTCAAGACAAATCGGGCATCAAAGTTCCAATGGGGCTACGATGACGTGCACCCTGATGCCTCATTAATGTAGATTCGGTGTGGGACGAGGAAACACTGTTCCAGCGCGCTGATTCAGCACCGGCATGTTCAGCTGCCTTCCACACTTAGCCTAGCTAGTGCAAACGAACGAACTAACTAACTAGCGGAGTGGTGATCAAGTTACCCGTCAACTGCAGTGTCGAAACGAAGTCGTCTCTCAGCGACCCGCAGACAAATGTCGATCACGGGAGTCAAAGTGAGATTTGATCAGAGTGTCCATAGTAAGACTCTTAAAGAGTCCGTTGTGCATCATTGTGTATCTAAACTGCTCACCGTAGCCTTCATACAGTTGACTAGAATCCCAACAACTCTTCCACACCTGCCTTCTGGGGACTGCATGGTGGTTCATTTGTGGGACTGTTTGTATACAACCACACGAAGCTTACAAAGCCAGCCATTCAAACTGCATCAGGTTTGTAGAGATCGTGAGTCCATGGTGACTGGAATACCCGAAATATGGTTACACAAAGCGGTCGTTGATAGTAAATGTGAGATTTCGGAAATGGGAGCCCCGCCGGCAGATCGCAAAATAAGCACTTGAGAGGGTGCTTTTCTCTATACAAGTCGCCAGCTTAAGGCTGCTACGTTACACAACAGCGTCCTGGACAGGATACACGAAGCACTATGGGTCACGGTCCATCTGCCGGAGAGGCCAGCTTGCCTAGCGGCCACTATCCGCCGTTCACAAAACCGCTCTGTGATGAAACAAACACATGTATTCTAGAGGTTTTCAGTCAAGTAGGTGGGCTGGCGTTCTCTCATGTGCTACCGATGAACGGTCCCAGTCTCTCAGATGTCTCGCTTGCCACCGTGAACTGCAATGTGTGGCGCGAACTCAGGTCTGTCTCTTTCTACGATATAGTCCTTCAACTTAGTTGGAATGAGCACGTGAACCAGCAAGCCGGATGTTGATAGGGCCGGACGATTTCCCCGTTAGGCTGGGTTCCGACGGATGTTCCCCTCAAGGCCACAGATCTGAGGATTTCTGCGCCCTTCAGACTTGGAGACCATGGTGTCAGTCACTTCCAGTCCATTCATACTGAGAAGCTTCATCAGCCCGAAGGCGTTACCGGATTGGACCACCACAGGGCGGACTTTGTTACAATGAAAGATTTCCTGAATTACGTTTCTTGGCAGCAAAACTGTATCTCAACAGATCAGCGGTTGGACGGAGTCAAAAAAGTACCGAATGAAATTGTGTGGAAAAGTTTTTCGGGTTTTGCATAAAAACTGAGTAAATTAGAACGGGCTATACGCAGTTGGACTGTCAAAACGACTAAAAGGGAAAGGGCCACGCGAGAAAGTCACAGAGGAGTTCCGAAGTCTGATACTCGATAAAGTGTTGATCAAGCCTAACGTTTCTCTCAGTGAACATATCGTGTGACTCAAGCAAAGCCAGGAATTTTAGAGAATTCTATATCAGATGGCCAACCCAGCGATAACGACGAGGAGGCAACAAGAGTACTTGCTGAACACCACGGCAAGTTATTCTGCTCTGGGCTGCCGGGATCACTAACGACCCGCAAGATACTCTATCGAACGTGTAAGCCGAACAATAATTTGCCTCCCTGAACTTCAACGTCACACATGTAGAACAAAAGCTGTCAAACCTATTGGCGGGGAATCTCTAGTTTTCGGTGAATTCGCACCAACAATGCTTAGAGTTTGCAGATGTTCTGTCACACCCATTAGTTACGTTGCTTACTCCATTTCTGGGGCTAATGGAAGTTTCTTCTGAGAAGAAAACGTACACAGCCCTTCTAAAACTTAAGCTGGGATATCGGTGAACCCCTCTGAACTACCGCCCAACGGCACTGTTGTTGTTAATTTCCGAAGTTTCAGAAATCCCTGATTAACAATGCTATACTGGACCTCTTGAATCATATGGGATTTCTGCATACGACTCACTACAACTTTCGTAAAAATAGACCACGCCAGAGAAATCTCATGGAGAGAGTGAACTGGTGAACGATTGCCATGACCGCCACGGTGCCCCCGGAGGTAATTTTTCTGGATTCCTCAAAGTCATACGAAATTGCAAATCCTGATATTAAGCAAATTTAGATCGCCAGGCTTTAAGAGTGGTTTGTTCAAGTGGCTCCAGGCCTATTTGCAAGACCGTTGTTTGCAGGTCCATGCCATTGGTATCCTCTCATCTAGTATGACAGCTTTCAGCAGGGTCCCCCGATTTTCCATTCTTTGACCCCAACTGTTTAAACTTTTCATTAACGAAGTGCTCGGCTTAGTGAATTCCGAAACTTCTGCTGTATGAGAATGATATCAGAAACTTCGTACTATTCAGACGTGCAGGACAACGAGACACTACAAGATGACTTCGATACTTTACCACGGTTAGCTCCTCGAAATGCTGTACCACTTCACCGCCGTTAGATCCATAGCCTTAAGAACTAGAAATCGGACGGATGACAGTTATTCGTTGGGTGGCCTTAAACTGTAGGTAGTAATTAAACAGTCTGATTTAGACACCATGTTCACTAGTGATTTCTCGCGGTCTGCTGACAGTAGCAGGCTCGTCCGGAAGGCCACTTACAGGATGAACCCTCAAGCCACCTACTAGACCAGTTCACTACGAAGAGTTTCGGAAGTGTTTGCCACTTATATCCTTCCCCATCTGGAAGTTTCGATCCAAGTCTGTACTCATTTCTTGGAACGGGATATTGATATGTTGGAAAGAGTTCAACGTACGGCCACAAAGCGCATACACAGACTGTCCGAAAAATCCTATTCCCATAGACTTCGTGCAATGGACCTGCTAAATCACGAATACCGGCGAGCCCGCGGGATTGTGATGTTTCACCACAAGATCCCGCGCAATGCGTTTCACACAAATAACTTCTACTTAAAACCTGCAAGGCCACTCATTGATGTTAAACCAGTTACGTCCACACTTTTTGCGTAGACAGCACTGTTTTCCTATGCGCGTTTGTTGCCCACGGAACTCGTTACCGGAAACGGAAGTGCAGGCGGCTATTACTCAGTCACTTAAACTCAAGCTGGACTAACACGTCGAGAAGTGCCCACATACAACTTCCGAGGTCTGAACTTTCGTCTCCAATGTCATCCCGGTTTCAACCGAGTAATTAGAATGATTGACTAACTCTCGGCTTTGTTGTTGCTTATTCATCGATTGCCTATCTGGCTGGCGAATAACAGCTGTATGAATGCTTCCTTTTTCCTACAAGTCTGAAATATGATTGATGCTTCGGATGCCTCATTGGCTCATTCACTGTTGAGTACAATTCTTTTTTATTCGCCTCGTTCTGCTTTCTTTTCCTTATTCAACGGTACCATACCGAAAACATTTGGGAATCCATCACTCACCCAGATCTAACTTGAAACTGTTTTGATCAGCCTTGTTTTTCTGTTTGTCGCAGTGCGATATCATTGGAGGTTCTACCGACCTCAACAATTAGCCTACTTTCCGTGATCGAGGCATCAGTCGCCATCCAGAAATCGGACTATCATTGGGCGACAATGCCAACCCGTCTCGAACGTCCGATCTAACAGGCACTAACGGTCTATCATTCAATATTCTTTCCACTTCGACAGGGAGAGTACACAGAGTCTCGTCATCGGGGGTTTGTTCGACACAAATCGACCCGAGGATGCGCCTTTGCAGTAGTTTGCTGTTAATAGAGTCATGATCGAAACTACTCGTCCATCGCTTGAGTTCTTTATCTGCGGCTGTGAAGTTGGATCCGTTGTCAGAATAAACGTTGGTAGGACAACCTCGTCTCCCAATGAAACGCATCAAAACCATAAGGAATGAATCCGTACTCATGGAATGTGCGACCTCGAGGTGGACAGCTCTTGACTGAAGGCAGGTTAGAACACAACCATACCTCTTCTCCCTGCCTCTACCCTTCTTCACACTGGTTGGGCCAAAATAGTCCAGACCAACGTTGACAACGTTGACACGCTCTGAGGGACGGATGGTGTTCAACGCTTCTTGACTGTTCGAGACCACTTCCTCAGTCGAAAGCCTCCTTTCAGAAACAGACCACAAACTTGCTTCATAAACCGCTTGGCGACATCAGTATCTCGCAGTGACATGAGGCTGTGCCTTTACGTGACCAGTATGTGAACGGTGGTTTCATTGTGGTTGCGATAAAGCCGTGCCATCTAAATTATAGTACGCAACAAGTCGTAACCCACTCGTTTTTATCCATTTTACCTGCAAGCAGTGTCAGTCCATGTCGATGAGCCTTTTCGATAACAATGAAGAGGAGAGATCTTAACGAACGTGGCCACAGGTAGGACGATTGGTTACCCATAGAGTGATGGGTTTGAAATTGTTGGACACTCAGCCCAACTATACGTCACTGCGAATACCTCAGCTGCGTTTTATAACCAGGTGGCACGTTCAACGATAACAAAGCTCGGGTGAACGGACGTGGGCTCATACACAGTTCCATAGGCCACAGGTCACGGTGTTGAAAATGAATTAATTTCCGTCAACAGCCACCACCGACACTGGCCGAAAATCATCTCACACGAACCAATGGACTTAAAGGAACTCCGGTAAAGCAACAGCGACCCGACGTGAAATCGACGATGCAGCTCCATGCACGCGGAAATTAACTACCTTGAACTTGTTACCGGTCGGATCAACCTAATTGGCAGGGCGCGAACACCACAATGCGCAACGGCTCGGAAAAATATGTGAAAAACTGTTCATTACCAGTGTAAGGTAAACGGGAATCAGAAGGCTTGCACGGAGCTATGATGCTCACTTCTGGATACGTCCTCGCTCCGTTTAATTATCAGTGAGCTTCGAGTCAGACACAGGGAAACTGTTGACCTCAGCGGTGGCTCTCGCGTATCGAAATCCTATCTGCATTCGGCAGGATGTCTCGAGATCCATCAGGGTCCAGCTGTCTTCTTTCCGCCAACAACTGCAGAGCATCAGGGCTCATGGCATGGCAATACATCGGGCACCAGAAGCTCCTGAAAAGTACCAACCTAGCAGTACTACTCACGATTTGTCTCAATGAGAGTTCTTCTCGCAAAGCTAAATATCAGCCGCCTCGTAACTATCGATATGTGCCGTTTTCAACGCCCTTCGTAATTCATCCGTACACCCACACCCAAGATTTTGGGGTGACCCTGCTGTCCAAAAGCATGGTGGGCGGGGTTTTTGGGGAAGTAGGGAAATACCGCCAGCCGAATTACATTTATATCGATGCCGACCACGAATTACAGGATAGTTGCTGCGTCAACATAAGTCTATGCCAGAACAGAAATCGCAACCGACGCTCGTCAATATTAGCCCGGTCACGTGAAGAAGAAGAAGCTGTTAAAAAATTACTCTGGTGAACGTCGTACGTTCTCCTCTAGTAAGACTCTTAAAGAGTCCGTTGTGCATCATTGTGTATCTAAACTGCTCACCGTAGCCTTCATACAGTTGACTAGAATCCCAACAACTCTTCCACACCTGCCTTCTGGGGACTGCATGGTGGTTCATTTGTGGGACTGTTTGTATACAACCACACGAAGCTTACAAAGCCAGCCATTCAAACTGCATCAGGTTTGTAGAGATCGTGAGTCCATGGTGACTGGAATACCCGAAATATGGTTACACAAAGCGGTCGTTGATAGTAAATGTGAGATTTCGGAAATGGGAGCCCCGCCGGCAGATCGCAAAATAAGCACTTGAGAGGGTGCTTTTCTCTATACAAGTCGCCAGCTTAAGGCTGCTACGTTACACAACAGCGTCCTGGACAGGATACACGAAGCACTATGGGTCACGGTCCATCTGCCGGAGAGGCCAGCTTGCCTAGCGGCCACTATCCGCCGTTCACAAAACCGCTCTGTGATGAAACAAACACATGTATTCTAGAGGTTTTCAGTCAAGTAGGTGGGCTGGCGTTCTCTCATGTGCTACCGATGAACGGTCCCAGTCTCTCAGATGTCTCGCTTGCCACCGTGAACTGCAATGTGTGGCGCGAACTCAGGTCTGTCTCTTTCTACGATATAGTCCTTCAACTTAGTTGGAATGAGCACGTGAACCAGCAAGCCGGATGTTGATAGGGCCGGACGATTTCCCCGTTAGGCTGGGTTCCGACGGATGTTCCCCTCAAGGCCACAGATCTGAGGATTTCTGCGCCCTTCAGACTTGGAGACCATGGTGTCAGTCACTTCCAGTCCATTCATACTGAGAAGCTTA
>LOND01003989.1:5827-21525 GCA_014220965.1 Paragonimus kellicotti
CTATGTGAGTTGTCTATTGGTTTTGAGAAAATCCTCAACTGTACACTTTTTTCCACGTAGCTCTGGACCTCTGCATATAGAAGCACTCGCTTTATTTGAAGTGGGATAATCCTCAACGACCTGAACTTTAGAAGATTTTTCCTAGGTTTTCGTTATTTCCTCAATGCTAGAGCTTTGACATTGTTTGTTCATGACCGTTGAAAAGTGAGCTCAAATTTAGGACGCTAGCGTTTTTAACGTAAAAATACTCAGTGCCGAAAGGTCAATCCCTCGTGTCTCTAGTATCATGAATGGCATTCTCTCGGGTAATTTTACTTTGTTATTTAAACAGTTTTGTACGGATTTAAATCTTTTCAAAAAGCGCCTAGAACTCGAGATCGATGAAGTCTTACAATAATATAAGAGTTCTCGGTTGTTTTTCTGTACGGTCATTCTGAGAGCATTCCGTGCCGAATTTTTGATTACACATTCGGTTCTGCAGAAAGCATCCGTTTTTGAATAAGTTACTTGATTCGCTAGTTTAATTATATAAACCTTGAAAACAATAACAACACGCCAGTTTGACTAGTTTGACAACGTTTGAGGGTGAGCAATCAGTTTTTCATTGTTTCAATTCTGTAACGTACCGCGTTACGTAAAAGATACCTTGGGGTTAGCCTGTGTACTGGTTTTAAACTGCAACGACTTAAAATTTATTCTTTTATTTTTGCGTTATTTATCACCTTACTTACCACCGACAAGCAGTTTAGCGGCACAGTTGGTTTTTATTCAGCCTTAAGATGAGGTCTGTTCAGATTGGTCCTTTGTTCTACCTAACAACAGTTTAATCACAATTTTTCCCTGAGTCACTCATTCCCCGAAGTTAAAAACTAACGCTATTTTCAGTAGTTTGACAAATCGATTAAAGAAAATGATTGAGAAATAAAAAGTATTTATTATCTGCGTGTATGAAAGATTGTGTGGTGAATGATGCAATTCGCGGAGTGGTTTCATGTCATTCACTAGTTACATCTCAAACGATGATCGACATATAGTGTAGAATAAAAAGAGCTGGTAGTAACCATTTAATTTTAATCATGACCGCAGTGGAAGTAATACCTGAAGTGAAATAAACAAAGTTTGTGTATAAGACATTTCGACGTTATTTCATTAGTTTACATGAAGTGCCTAACCGATAATAGGCGAAAACAGGTTGCAAAAATCTCTGACATTGTTCTGAAATAACAAAAGTTTGTTCAGCGTGGCAGTAAGCATTTTCCTGTCACACGCAACTACACACTGATGAAAAATCAAACTAACAAAATGTTCGACACGCTTTTATCTGTGTGGGTTAACAGTCAGAACCATATCATTCATCTTAACTCACGCGTTTAACGTGAGTTGTCGTTTTCTGAAAGCAAATACTTCAGTCTACTACTGAAGTCTACTTGTCATTGATAAGGAATAGTACGAATTCCATCGGCAGTGTGTTCGCTTCACAAATTTGCTGGTTACTGGTGACATTTGGCCGAAGATCGACGAGCAAGATTATTTTGTAGCTGTGATTAATTCTTGTTTCTCCAAAGCCTCTGTTAGCCACAAAATTTTCGCAGACATAGCTCACTCGAGTGGCTAGAGGGTTACCCACGTGAACGTAGGTTCACCGTTAAGACGATCGGACAGTTATCAGAACGGGTAAATGCAAGCACGGGCGTCATTCAAGTATCTACTCTGAGAGCCCACTGTACATTCGCTCTCTTCTTGAGCCACCTAATCAGTCGAGTGAACTCACCAATGCTTCCTTCAGTCAACGACGTAAAGTTCGGGTAAGTCACAGATAGTTTGGAAGATTTGAAACCCTACTGGACGTTTTGACCTGTCAAATCCAGTGGTCCCACAGATGTTCTATATGGTTCAGCAGTTTAATGTTAGCAATTGCAGACATAGGTGTTTCCCGGCACGATTGTGCAGACTGCTCTTTAGTGGAAACACTAAGTCACTCGTGTCAGAATGCAAACGAAGCTTAGGCGCTTCTAGTGACACAGGCACATAACCATGATGATGAGAATGCAGATGGCATTCCACCCTCAAGAAGAAATTGTGGAGCATACCGTCATTGTAACTTTCGCATCACGTTGGTCTCAGCAAATCGTCCCTGCCAGAAAATAGCCATATCGCTCAGTTATCATTAGCCCGAAACAGATTTGGCCTTTATTGGAAATATTCACGCTCAAACACTAAACCAACATTGTAACTCATAAAAATGTCATTTTCAAGAGGAGTGGTTGCGTCAGCCCTGTTCTTACTTCATTGAGTATGCTTTAGAAATGATCTACATTTCATCTACAGAAGAACGCACACCACAGATCTTTTCCAACGAAACAAGAGAGAATCTTCGAGAGGTCATTAGAAGATATTGAGTGATGGAAGTGAAAGAATACTTTGTTACAAATATCTTCCACGTAATAAGAGTCTGGACATAGTCAGAGGTTGTCAACACGTTAAGTAATTGACAATATAAATTCCGGGAAATGTCTTACACTACAAGCTTCTGAGTTACAGGTTTCAGAGCAGTCCCACAACACACAAACTATGCCTATTTGAATACTCATTTTCGACGTATTTCGACGTATTCTAATGTATGTTGCTTATATAAATGCACTCATGTAGCCTTACTAATGCTCTCTTTGGTTCGCTGCTGTTCATTATTTGTTCACACGTATATTCCGTCCATTACACTTTCCTCTCGATTAGTGCAGGTAGAAGATAAAATAAAATTCCCATTATGAGTAACGTAACGAACAAAACCTATGTAAATTTAAAAATAGCCCATCTTCCTTGTCTTTAATTACCGAATGGCATTTTATGTACTACAGACTATGTACAAATTTAAACCGGTGGCATTTAACACTTCATCATTCTTTCGAGAAAATGCATTGCTCAACCTGTTAAATATTAATATTCAGATTAGATTATTTTGTTAAACTGGTGAAATACTATGCACTACACACAAATGAGGTTACCCTTGAGCATCATACTTTGATGCCTTAAGTAGACATAATTCGGTTGGCCGAATAAATCACACGTCGTGAAATAAACAATAATTCACTTGCCAGCGCGTGTGGTAAATCAGTTGTCTACACTGGCACTGTAACTTATTCGTTATGGTCGAAGATTTATCAACGTTAGTTAGTATCGCGGCGACGTAGACTCTAGTACTTCTGTGTACAACGTAACACTGGTTGCAGATTAGTGACGTATTCGGAATCAGATAAGCCAAACTGTGCTGAAATAACTAGTAACCATTTCTATCTCAAAACTTTCATACAGTTTTCACTGATCGATAGTAAGCAAAATGAGTTGGAAGTCATAGAAATAGAATTAACAGAATATTGATTATTTTAATCCTATTTTCAATATGGAAAATTGTTCACGTTTATGAAAATGTGCTCATTCGCTCATCTTTCCGTAAAAGCTGGACAAATAACAAGCTTTGATTGTTTTCCGTGACAAACATATCAATATTTGGGCAATTAGCCACAGTTATCGTATGGGGAACTCACGTACAACATCCACATTTTCCATTAAATTGGGAAGGCTTCTCAAGTTCGAACCTGCCCGAATGATGCGTTCAACTCTGACAAGAAACCTCCGTGACATATAATTTATTTCCATTAAATTCAGCGCCTTCTTTCCAAATGTAAGTTCAATCACTGCTTTCAGTTCAGATTTACTTATGTCTAGTAACTGACAAACATGTGGAATTCGACGCAAGCTTAGATCGTTTCCAAGTACAATTTTCACCTACAAACGAAAAAGATAAACGAATACAGACCACTGTCTTAGCAACATATATAAAATGAAAACAGAGTTCATTCAGAAATGATCGGTTTGAACGACAGTTTGTGTCTACACGGTGATATTGGTCAAAAATTCTATAAATTTGGTGCAGAATTATGTTGACTTAAACGAACATTTGATTACATAATTAATGTGTATATTGACGCGAAGATTTTCTATTTTCTGTGCTATGTTACAAGTGGAGTAGTTGAANAAAACTGGGAAGCCACCGAATGCAGGCAATCTTCTTCTGTATTCGTGACCAGTTGTTCCGAAAAGTGTTTACGGAAGGACTGTTATGAAAACTTTCTGAACTTATTCTTATCCATATACATTCTTTTCCCACCCTTCATATAAATCATTTAGTCACATTTCCACTTACCTCATACTGAAATTCGTTGATCGGTTGCTTTTTGTATGGCGACAACGAAGTTTTATATAATGTGCACTGCTTATCTCATTTGTGTGACGATGTTGAACAACTCGTCCCATTGCACTTGTTTTGGTCGTTTCCACTTGAGAGCTTCATGTCTCCAGTAAAGCGGCTTGTAAGAGGGCCGAAGTCGCCGGAAATACAGGTGCATAACCGTATATACGAACACTCGATCTTCACGGAGAAAATAGGTATAGGTGTGCAACAGGACGATACCTTTTGGCTGGTTGAGTTCACTACCCACCAAAAATCTTTCATGCCCTGAACCATTTTACAGTTTACATGCAGCAAGCCGGGTAACTGTGTCAATATTCGTGAACTACCCTATTTAATTCATAACCGCCAGTCAAACGACGTCCACTGCCGGTCTTTTCTATCTATCTTCGAGTCATGTGATCATTAATTTTCTTCCTCAGTCCTTTATATCTTCCGCGCTAAGTCATTGTCAATTATCATGTGTTAGGCGTATTGTCGACATAATTTACAAATGCATGCGTCTAGATCAAAATGATAAGTTTGTAATTATTTTTATATTGCACTCAATAAAATGATATTCAATGTGCCCAATTTTGGAAATCATCAGGGAAACTGCTGGTTGTATTACGTTGGTGGATTTAGTGAAAGTCGCGAGGTGTCTGTTGTCAGCCACACTTGGATACACCAATATATGTACCTAGCTTTCGTTGAAACCGTCACAGTTCACGAGGCACATGACAAATCACATTTATTCATGTATTGAGAGTTACAACGTGTTAGCCGTACAGATTTAAAAAAACCCAGCAAGCTTTAAATAACTGTTCGTCGTATTCACAGATTTGTACGAGAAGGCGGGACGTCATGAACAACGGGCTGAGTTGGATTCCGAATTTGCTTCCGCTGATGTCCCAGACGTGGAAGTTTCGATTTGTTAACGAGGGATTAGGTCATTTTTTCTATCATTATATCTCATCACTCACCAGTATACAGGAGGCCATTAAAAATGTCGTCGTCCAGAAATGACAACACTACCTCTGAACTCTCTTCATGAAGCGGCTGTTCGTCTATTCCCCCTTAAAGCGAACTAACGTGGTCAAATGGTTAACAACAACTTATATACCTCTTGAATTAAGCACAGCGCGATGCGATCACCTCAAAAAAATATCCCGATTACTCGTATCGTTGCACATTTGCCTATTAACATTATCCCAATCTTCGATTCCTTACTAATTCCTTCATTCAAGGCCATCTGAGATCACTTCTTAGACCAAATCTGAAAATGTAACTCTCGAAAAGAATATCTACAGATTTCACCATTCATTTAAATCAAGAACCATTAAGCTTATTTTCCAGACACTATCAAGGAGTTCACTTATATTTCGATTATGGTGACAGCTGATGTGTCGTTTTGCTTAAGCCTGAATAATCACACAAAATATTCGGGACTACGTTACGAATGCCACAGAGCTACTAGCGAAATAGATCAATGGATTCATCTAATGACCTCTGAAGAATTATGTCAGGTTCATTTTGGTCGCAGCTGATTCACACAGAGTGCACACTGATCACCAAATTCTGGCAAACAAATGTTCCAAATCGCTTGCAAATTAAGTTTCATCTTCCGCCAATCATGTGAAGTGTAGTCGCCATCATAAACCGAAACCACTTGACATTACACTCTACGATAGCGTTCCGTGTTCACAGCAGTACTATGCAAATTCTTTTTATTTTCCTGGATCACTCATTTCGATATCACTTGGAAGCAAGCAAAGCCGCTACTTTCACGCTTCCCATCTTCCGCATACTAATTAGCACCTTCCAACCCAGTTAACTATGATCTTTTCATGTAATGAGTCGGGTACTACACTATGTGAGTTGTCTATTGGTTTTGAGAAAATCCTCAACTGTACACTTTTTTCGACGTAGCTCTGGACCTCTGCATATAGAAGCACTCGCTTTATTTGAAGTGGGATAATCCTCAACGACCTGAACTTTAGAAGATTTTTCCTAGGTTTTCGTTATTTCCTCAATGCTAGAGCTTTGACATTTTTGTTCATGACCGTTGAAAGTGAGCTCAAATTTAGGACGCTAGCGTTTTTAACGTAAAAATACTCAGTGCCGAAAGGTCAATCCCTCGTGTCTCTAGTATCATGAATGGCATTCTCTCGGGTAATTTTACCTCGTTATTTACAGTTTTGTACGGATTTAAATCTTTTCAAAAAACGCCTAGAACTCGAGATCGATGAAGTCTTACAGTAATATAAGAGTTCTCGGTTGTTTCTGTACGGTCATTCTGAGAGCATTCCGTGCCGAATTTTTGATTACACATTCGGTTCTGCAGAAAGCATCCGTTTTTGAATAAGTTACTTGATTCGCTAGTTTAATTATATAAACCTTGAAAACAATAACAACACGCCAGTTTGACTAGTTTGACAACGTTTGAGGGTGAGCAATCAGTTTTTCATTGTTTCAATTCTGTAACGTACCGCGTTACGTAAAAGACACCTTGGGGTTAGCCTGTGTGCTGGTTTTAAACTGCAACGACTTAAAATTTATTCTTTTATTTTTGCGTTATTTATCACCTTACTTTAGCGGCACAGTTGGTTTTTATTCAGCCTTAAGATGAGGTCTGTTCAGATTGGTCCTTTGTTCTACCTAACAACAGTTTAATCACAATTTTTCCCTGAGTCACTCATTCCCCGAAGTTAAAAACTAACGCTATTTTCAGTAGTTTGACAAATCGATTAAAGAAAATGATTGAGAAATAAAAAGTATTTATTATCTGCGTGTATGAAAGATTTGTGTGTGAATGCACGTCAGCCGTGCAAATGAGTGTACACGTTCGTGGTCCCATGTTTAACATAACCTGTACGGGAGTTCGTGCAATAAACGACTTTGCAGGCCAAGCGTCTTTACGGCCACAACAGCATCATGCTTTTGGATGTACCAACACTGACGGCTTCACATGGACAGATAAATGGGGTTGCGGCACAAGTTAAAGTGGTTACAAAATTGGAACTGAGGTAGAAGGCACTGCTAATTAGCTTTTATCAAACAAAAATTATTGATGGTCGTCCACAGGAAACAACTGTTGTCTGTGGAATGATGAAGATAATAACAAGGCAACCACTTTACAGTGGGTGGAAGTCTTAACAAGTTGAAACATCTGAAACATAATTGTACCAGAAAAATGAAAGGAAATGAAGATATACTATCAGCAGGCAATAATCACACGGAGAACAATGATAATCGATAAAAGAATGACATGGTTGTCAAACACAAGCGAAAAAACTGGAGTAAATTAAATCAAGCAAAGCTGTCCGCCAATGAGCGGCCCTGTTCACCTACCGTTAGGCACGACTGAATCATCATCGCATGTGAATTCTTAGCCATCTTGGTACTTTAAGACTTTCGTTTTGATAACGCATTCAGACGCTTGGGGCAAAACATGAGAATGAGAAGAGACGCGTTTCGAAGATGTCGGTCGTATTTCTCTCTCCTTTGGCTTCTAGAAATGCTTCTTTGAACATATCCACAAACTACTTAGCCTGGCCTTCCGATTGCATACGGTAATGCAGTGACCATATGTTCTGACGAAGGTTCTGATGAACGAGATCCGGCTTCTCCTCTACCAGCGGAGCTTACAAGTTCATATGTCTGCAAAATTGGTTGAGTGGCATATAAAACAATTTCAGACGCTCAACCCAGTCCAAATCCAGAAGGTTCAGGTTTGAATGCTTCGTAAGATAGACCGCGCCACTTGTATGGACATCCCCTAACTGGATGTCACAGTCCAGCTCTCCAGTTAGTTTCAGCTTTTCTCTAGATGCGCTCTGAACGGAATGTTCTGTTTTCTGGCACACCAGATGGCAAATGTTCTTCCACGTTTGTTGCGAAATCCGCGTAATGTCAGAACCAGTGTTCAACTGTAGGTTTACTGGACTGTCGTTAATTTTCATCGACAATTACTTTTGGCGTGCAGTGAAACTAGGGTTAAAGGTGGCCAAAACGGAATTCAGCTTTGCACCCTGTTTCTTCGGTTTCTTTCGGTGGTTCCTTGAAAGCGACGGTAAACTTCTGAGTGACAGGGTTGAAAGGCAACACGTCTCTTTGTGCCAAAGTCGACTGCAATTTTGACATTTTCGATGCTGAAGTTGACTGAACAGCACATAACATCAATCACCGCGTTGCCAACATGCAGATTAGAGCTTCGCTAAGGGCTCTGCACCTTGCTCCTCGGCTTCTGGATAGCGTGGTCGCTGCAAAACGGTATGGATTGCAGGTAATCTCGATTGTTCAATCATGGCTGTGTCATGTTTCAGATTGATCAACCGTTGGCACTCGCTGTCACAGATGCCAAAGTCATGTCAGGGTCTATTCAGTCTTATTCAAAATTCTGGTACGAATGTTTGCATCTTGGGTGGACGAGTATTACACACTTAAGGTAACCCTCCCTCACTGCCCTCAGTTTTGACTCTTTCCGTTCTCGGTGGACAGTGAATCTGTAATTGGCAAAATTTTCACGTTCGTTTGTCCTCAACTTGAGGCAATGATGCAAAATGTTGAACGAGGATGACTGCTCTCCGAAACTATCTGTCAATATCTCCAGCGTTCCTTCGAAAGTGAGGTCACGGAGTTTCTTTGGCAGATTGAAGTTAGTGTACCTCGAAATCCCTCACATCGAGCGAACCTGATGGTCTACCATGGATTGTTTTCAAGAAATATGCAGAATTTCATGCCGAATTCTAGCGTATGTATTTACTCGACGTTGCAGATTACACAAAATTGCTGACTGTTGGCTGACGATACGCATAAAAATAATTCCTGGAAAGAAACGACGAAATATTGCCTGATCTAATGCACACATGCAACAATGAAAGCTTTGCAAAGCTCATTCTAGCTGAAGCGGAATTTCAAGTGAACATGGTGGATTCTAGTCAGTTCGCCAACCGTCGCTTATGCTCACTCTGTGATGCTGTCACTTGTCCGGTCATTTCAGGAATTCAAAAATCGTCTGTAAATATTTCAGGTACTACGGCGATGCCTTTGGAAGCGTTCACACAGCGACCCTACTCCGAATCCCAAAAGTATGTGAAATTACGATTATCGACCTTTTACACGACTGTGTTAAACATCAGAGCCAGCTTACCCAATTCGGCGATGAAGCCACATAATTACTGATCACTGACTCTGGTGTTCTACAAGGACGCAGTCCTCTTTGATTCCCTACTTTTATCTTACGTTGTATTCACTCCACCAGACATTCACACGTTTGTGATGACATGTACAGATGATGTTGTGTTGAACAACAGGTGCCTGAATTATTCGCTTTTTATCCTGCTGAAATGTGATGACAATCTTTTCCCGCTTCCAATGAATAATTATTAAGATATATTTTCTGAAGCATGCTCCAACTTTTGTATAAATATGGAACTCTCACATCGAACGCCTTCTATTGAGAAGTTTCAGGCGATTACTCCAAGTGGCAGCATGAGAAAACAGCACGTCTCATTATCGACGTTTTAATCAGTCCGTAATTATAGTCACATCTCCGACAATTGACACCTGTCCCCATTCCTCACCACTAGGTTGACTGATTTGCTAAGGCTTGTGTGATCACTCAGTGAATGTGTTGTTCGCCTGTTTACTTCTGGTTTGTTTTCAAAGCAACTTGAACATCTATGCCAGTTCCTTAACACACCTGTCCTGCTGTTGTGGTATCCTTCGTGAACAAAAATGTGTGCGATAATAGGCAACGATTTAGCAACCTGAAATGTCAAACTGTGGAGAGGAATCTTTACGTTGACGACTGCTTAGTATCGCTGGACACATTTGAGGATGCGAGACGTGTAGCATCTGATTTGCGCGCAGTGTTCCTCTTAGGTGGGTTTTAACTCGTGAAGTGAACGTCTAACACAGCTGTGGCGCTGGTAAGAAAACCATCAAGCGAAAGGACATCCGTGTCAAAAACAGTGGACCTAGATGACCACAGCCACCAGAAGGCACTTGGAGTTTAGTGGCGCTTGTCGGAAAATTGTTTCAAGTCTCGCTTGTCTTTACCGAAAAAGCCATTCATTCCAGAGGAGAGTATTAGACTGTAACGCGTGTGTGTACGACCAATTGGCGTTTATTGCTCCACTTGTTCTCCGCGATCGGAAGTTACTTCAGTGTTTGTGTGGTGCGAATAGCGGATGGGACGCATCCTCGGACGGAAAGTAGCAAGGAGGGCGGGAAAGGTGGTCACCGGCCATAACGACGACAGACTCAGTTTTTGTACTTTGTTATATCAGACCCTATGGGAAGACGCCGACGCGCTCGGAGTCACACGTTTTCTAACGCTTCCGAGACAGGCTATAAAGCTGACGGTTATCTACGGAACATCTGAGGATTCGACGGCATCTTTTACTGCCTCCTGATAGGAATATCCCAGTAGCACCTTCAAAGTCCTTGTTTATCCCAAGGTTAGAACTTACAGCTCCGATGTTGTCCGCCAAACTTATGGGGTTTATAATGAATGAACCCAAGCTTACCTTTCACCACGTTACACTCTGAATGGACTCGGTTATCGTGTTAGAGTACATGTGGAACACATCTTGTCGGTTTGTCACATGTGTGGCCGACCGCGATTAACTGATTCGCTATTATACTTCGGGTTGTCAGTGGCGACACGTTTGGTCTGAGTTGAACCGGACGGACGTAGCCTCGCGAGGAACCTCCGAAGCTTGTTCCGAAGAAATACACCAATGGCTGTATGGCCCGACCTTTCTGTCGGGACTTGAGAGTTCGTTGCAGTCCAACAAGCCGTCGAAACAGCTTCAGACTAAGGAACTGGAATCAAGGAGGGTGCTGGCAGTATCCAGTGCCAGTGGCTCGCAGTGGTATGTAAAGCTTGCTTCATTTTATTCAAAACTGGTACTCTCTGCTCCGTGCGATCTCCTGGCTAAAAAGTTTCAAGAATTATTTCATTTGCGTGAAAGCTGTTCGATAGCATGCCATTATGCTGGGTCCCTTGCGTAAGGCAGAACTCATTCTAGCGTGTGAATACATCGATCGACTGGAGCAGCAGAGCGCTTTTAGTGAGAACTGTACAGAACACTCCAAAAATCGACGGGGTATGCTGGCCCGACTGAAGCCTGTCACCATAAACAGTGTCATGTTTCAGTGTAAGGGTTTCAACCGGGCTATCCGATTGTATTCGAATTATGGTACTGCCACGTCGTGGGATATGGTTATCAGGCACTACCACGAGATTGAAGGTCACATGGGAACTAGTCACATTTTATCGTCCATCCGAAGGAGGTTTTGGATTGTCAAGGGCATGGCCAATGTGCGCCATGTGCTGCTAAAATGCATGAAATGCAAAATGTTGTCAGCAAAGCCGTGTCAACAAGAGATGACTCTACCTTCCGCTGACCGTACAGCAGCCGTTGGTGCTCCATTTACAGCTAGTGGCATGGATTATTGTGGACCTCTAGATAGTCGCGCTGGGGAGAGCATTTTCAAAATATATGGTTGTCTGTTCATTTGTTTAAGGACAAGAGCCATACATTTGGAAGTACCACAGTCGATGTCAATAAACTTCTTCTTTAATGGCCCTAATGAGGCTCATTGGCCGTTGAGGTATACCGGAAGTTATATACAGCGATAACGGGTCCAACTTCCTAGGCACGGAAGCATAACAGAGGAAAATTACTTGCCTCTGACCAAGACAGAATCTATCGGAATTCAGCTGTTCGTGGTATTGACCGGTGTCTTGTGATCAGTACTAACAGACGGCGTATTGTGTCTTAGAGGAATAGCGAGCCGTGGCGATACAACATGTGCTATTTTACCGTCGCACGGCACAGTCACAGAACTCATAGTTAAACATTACCACGAGGTGGAAGGTCACATGGGTGCCACACATGTACTTGCGTCCATTCGGACGAAATTTTGGTTGTTAAAGGGGATGGCGACTGTCAGGCGCGTGATTAATAAGTGCTACAGATGCAAATTACTACCCTCTGAACCGTTTGAACAACAAATGGCTCCATTACCAATAAATAGAGTGACTGCTGACGGGTATCCATTCCGGTATACTGGAGTGGACTACTTTGGTCCGTTCAAAGTGAAGATAGGTAGAAGCGAACACAAGCGCTACGGCTGTGTGTTTACTTGTTTTCAGACTCGTGCTATCCATTTGGAGGTTGCCCACTCACTGTCAACTGATTCGTTCATGATAGGCACTTATTAGATTTGTGGGCAGACGAGGTGCTCCGGATGCCATATATAGCGACAACGGCACCAACTTTGTAGGAGCAGATTCAGAGCTGAAGAAGAGGCTGCAAGCTTTGGATCAAAGAAAGATTGCAGATTGTTTACTAATTCGTAAAATTGACTGGTACTTTAACCCACCTGAAGCCAGCCATCGAGGTGGAATATGGGAAAGAATGATAAGAACCATCCGGCGGGTACTTACTTCCATCACTCACCAGCAGGTTATGCATGAGGAGGCGCTGCTTAGTTACATTGTAGAGGTAGAACGAATAATTAACAATCGTCCACTTGTGCCTATCTATGATGATCCTCAAAATCCAAAGGTGCTGAGACCAAATTCGTCTGTGATTAGTTCGGTCAAAACGCGATTCATCGGAACAACGAATTCAAATTTACAGAGCGTCCTATTAAAGGTTAGAGGATTGCCCAACATTTCACTTGCGTATCTTGGAAGCAACGGTGACGTGACCACCCGCCTGGATTGCACGCTTATCATAAGTGGCTTGCTGTCTCATGTGGCTTACAGGTAAGAGACGCCGCCCTCTTTTGTGACACATCAGCTCCTCGGGGTGTTTTGCAGAAAGGCATGATAGGCAGTGCATCAACAGGACCAGCTAATCATGTAGGATAAGTGTTCGTGGCAACTCAACAAGGTGTTGCAAGGCATGATATCAGGTAGCTGCGTCTTACGGAAGGATGTGATAGAAGTTAATGATGGTAAGTGAGCAGTTGCCATAGAATCCGCAGTACCCTATCCTCCGTAGAGGATCGTGGGTTTGTATAGGAAGCCCTCGGGGCTTTTGTGGCCCAATGTCGGATCTGTTAGAGTTCTTATGGAACATTCATCGTGATTCGTCTGGTATGATGCGGAGCGATGAATCCGTTGAAGCATGTTTGGTTTGTTTGTAGAAAACCGATCCTAAATTTGCCTTCATTTGTCTTTGCTGTGTGCAGTAAACGATCATGACGAATTTTGTACCATAACTGCACATAAAATGTTTGCTTTCTTCCTCTTTATAACTATCATTGCTCATCTGGTGAAAACTTCCTTCTTGGTATTGTTTGACACGTTCTCAACTTCATCTGCTCCCAATTGTTTTAATGAGGTCATTTCCCCGTTGACTGGTGGCTGTTTGTGGACACGTGTTTAGTTGCCCATTTTGAACTCCTTTGCTGGATAATTTGTGTATCCGGTTGATTCACATTCAAGGTGAGATAGTATCTTTATTGTAATTTACTAAACAGTACCGTAGGAATTCCAATCCTTTTGATCCTCTTTTCTGACGTTTTCTGGACTTGGAAGATAGTCCCGTCAACCCGACCGTCTGAATAAGCGTTATTGGAATTGTCGAATACGCGTTACTGAGTGAATTACCCTAAATCGCCAGGAGCGATTTAACAGTCATTATTGCGGGATTTTGGCTTGCATATAAATTGGTCAAATGATGACTTTCGCATTCACGTTTGTGTAATACACGCGTTCTGCGGCTTCTCTCCATCGGATTTTTTTCTTTCTCTTCTCTGATTCTTTCTCGTGCACCTGCTTCTCTGTTTCTCCCTTACTTTCTTTCATCCTCCGTTAATTTCTTCCCGTCCTTTCTTTTTTGTTTTCGGTTTCGTTGACTGTTTACAAGTTTTCCTTCTCATTCCTCCTTTCACGCCTATCTAAGCTCCCCATTGCTGCCTCTAGTAGAGCAATGTTTCCTCCTCCTCTTTCTACTCATTGTAATTCCTGGTTATTTTATCACCGTGATAACCAAAGTTTGAATAACATGAGTTGGTCTGTTCTATGACAAAAGAACGCTCCTCGTTTGAGCCTCNGATCGGACAGTTATCAGAACGGGTAAATGCAAGCACGGGCGTCATTCAAGTATCTACTCTGAGAGCCCACTGTACATTCGCTCTCTTCTTGAGCCACCTAATCAGTCGAGTGAACTCACCAATGCTTCCTTCAGTCAACGATGTAAAGTTCGGGTAAGTTACAGATAGTCTGGAAAATTTGAAACCCTACTGGACACTTTGACCTGTCAAATCCAGTGGCCCACACAGATTGTTCTGTATGGTTCAGCAGTTTAATGTTAGCAATTGCAGACATAGGTGTTTCCCGGCACGATTGTGCAGACTGCTCTTTAGTGGAAACACTAAATCACTCGTGTCAGAATGCAAACGAAGTTTAGGCGCTCTAGTGACACAGCCACATAACCATGATGATGAGGATGTTAGCAATTGCAGACATAGGTGTTTCCCGGCACGATTGTGCAGACTGTTCTTTAGTGGAAACACTAAGTCACTCGTGTCAGAATGCAAACGAAGCTTAGGCGTTCTAGTGACACAGGCACACAACCATGATGATGAGAATGCAGATGGCATTCCACCCTCAAGAAGAAATTGTGGAACATACCGTCATTGTAACTTTCGCATCACGTTGGTCTCAGCAAATCGTCCCTGCCAGAAAATAGCCATATCACTCAGTCATCATTAGCCCGAAACAGATTTGGCCTTTATTGGAAATATTCACGGCTCAAACACTAAACCAACATTGTAACTCATAAAAATGTCATTTTCAAGAGGAGTGGTTGCGTCAGCCCTGTTCTTACTTCATTGAGTATGCTTTAGAAATGATCTACATTTCATCTACAGAAGAACCCACACCACAGATAACTGACTGTTGTAGCTTTCCCAACAAAACAAGAGAAAATCTTTGAGAGGTCATTAGAAGATACTGAGTGATGGAAGTGGAAGAATACTTTGTTACCAAATATCCTTCCACGTAATGAGTCTGGACATAATCAGAGGCTGTCAAACGTTAGGTAATTGACATAAATTCCGGAAATGTCTTACACTACAAGCTTCTGAGTTACAGTTTTAATGCAGTACCTCAACACATGAACTACACCTATTTGAATACTCAGCATTTCGACGTATTTTAATGTATGTTGCTTATATAAATGCACTTATATAAATGCACTCTGTTCATTATTTGTTCACACGCATATTCCGTCCATTACACTTTCTCTCGATTAGTGCAGGTAGAAGATGAAAATAAAATTCCCATTATGAATAACGTAACGAACAAAACCTATGTAAATTTAAAGATAGCTCGTTTTCCTTGTTTTTAATTACCGAATGGCATTTTATGTACTACAGACTATGTACAAATTTAAACCGGTGGCATTTAACACTTCATCATTCTTTCGAGAAAATGCATTGCTCA
>LOND01003989.1:31609-48542 GCA_014220965.1 Paragonimus kellicotti
CACTGTTGCCTACATTCAAACAAAGGACACTCAAATCGTACAAAAGTTGACGTTGACTACCGGCACATGAACCTATTTGGTCAAGAAACTTGAGTCACATTCCACAAGTTTGATGTATCATATAATGCATCCTTGGAACGGCAGTCGTTATAGGTAACAGTCCTTGGACGTGCCATCCACTGCACCTTCGGTCCGTCAAGTGATTCGGACTTTTGATTCATCACTTCCGAGTAAGATGCCCATGAGAAAATCCCATATCCTGTTGCAATGCAGGTCAAGCTTTTCAATCGGAAGCTGCAAATGAAGTCCACCAAATAGACCTTATTTATTCTGCTCCACAAGTCAAACTATTGAGACTGGGTCAGTGGTCCAGCTAGTTCATCCAAGGCACGTGCACTGAAACGAGACGTTGCTTCTTAGGACCTGAAACATACATACGCTACCGGATCGATGCATCACCAAACGATGGGTATGCCGCAATACACTGGTCGCCATAAAACTGAACTGGTGCGGTATCGACGCTGCAGTGCTGCATGGAAGAGAACATTCAAACCAAAGCAGGTTTCTAAAAACACTCGCTTGCTTGTATTCTATTCGAATGTTTAGTTGGCTTAAAAAGCTCGAGAGAGCGGTATCTTCCTTTGTAATCGCTGACTGAATCATTGCTTTCTTGGTAGCGAACCACACAACATCAGCCTCCAAATGATGTCCACGAACAAGAGACTTGATCGAGGCAAGTCTATCACATTTCTCAGTATTTATCGCTCAACTTTGTTGAATCGTTGATGGAAGAGATCATACCTGTGGTCAGCAATCCGTCGCAGTCCACTTGATATCAGTGGGTGATCGACTGCTTTGTATTGCGTGAGGTTAACTGGCGAGTTGGGTCCAATTCAACAGCTTGACTTGGAGTTTTGGGATCCCCCCTCATTCGTTCAAACTACCAAAACTGAACGTCTAAAATACGCGTGTGATACACACGAGTTGCTCGTTGTAAATACTTTATTCTAGTTAGGTGCAAGCAATATCACGCCGTGAGCTCACTTGTGTACTAGATATCACCATCTGATGGATTATTGATCGTATGACAGCGTGACGTTCGCGATGTGTGTGTCATGCGAGGGATTCACGTGGCTGGATGTGACACAGAACACAGGCTACCGAGAATCAACCGCTTATTCATGTTTGCGAGTCTGTTTGTTTTGAGTCACCCAAGCAACAGCAGGAACTGGATGTCAAAGAGTTGCAGAAACCAAAGGCGAGAACTAATTTTCAACGTTCGTTTGAAAAATGCCTCTATAAACAACACAGCTGATGGTATTTTACAACACCCACAAAGGATCCGGCACGATAACATCCATCAGGTTCATAATTGTTCAGCGCCAGAATGGCCGGAATGTTTCAAAGCAATAACACAGCTATCACCGGAATTGATATAAGAAAAGAATGCAGCGTTTGTCGTTTGCATAATGGGTCCGGACAATTAGGTCAAAGAGAGTCAAGTTGCAAAGTGTTTGTCGACGACTCGTCGAGTGGAATTACGGAATATGGAACGGTCAGTAATAAAAGCCGTGTAAGCCGATGCAGAATTGCGCTAATAACACAAGGGATTTTACTATTCGCTTAATGCGACATTTTGATTCACCTATCCAGTTTACTGAAGCAATGATTGATGTGGAATCTGCCTTTTCTTGTACTGAACCGGAGGTTATAATTAGAGCCTAGCGTCAGCACTGCGATGACCTTCCAAACCAGCTTACTACCACTCGTTGGAAGACCATCAGTTGCCCGCCACAACAAGACGTCATAGCTTCAATTACTTTCCTCCTAGATATGGCAGAGATGCGAAGAGCTATTGCACAATTAGGAAACGGACGGTCTGCAGGTGAAGGCGGATTACCAGAGAAAATTCCAACAAATGACTAAAGAGTTTTGGGGCAGGTTTTACTGCCACTGATTCACTCCATCTGGCTTCAGGAAGCGGTCAGTTTAAAGATACCCTGAGCCTACCTTGTTTGAGATTAAGGGGTGCAAACAATGCATGAAGATTCACCGGGACGTTATTTTAAGCTGCGCTTCAAAAGTGGCTAGCAGTCTCTCTGATGAACTGGCTCAGTACTTACTTCGTTAGACCAGTATTCCCAGGAAGCGGTGTAAATTCTCAGCGAGTTGCAATATAATTGAAGTGGTATTCATTGCCTGATAGTTGAAGAAGGATTGCTCTGAATGCAAACAGCTGCTATTTGTCTTCATTTTAAATATCATTAGGGAGTTTTATTCCGTGAGGCATGAAAGATCGTTTGCGATGCTGGATGGGTTCGGATGTCCGGGTAAGGTACTCAACATAATCTGAAGGTTTTATGCTATCATGAAGGCAATGGTGCGTCGGTGTATATTCCCCCGTGATAATTCTGATATTTTCAGCGTTTATGTCTTGACACCAACAACATTAAGTTGTTGTTCTTCGTAACTCAGAGGAGGGTGTGGAACTTTAATACCGCGTTGATGGTCGATTGCTAAATATTCAACGTTTTGGTACTCACATTTTGCTAATTTCCTCGGTGATGCGCATAATTCTGCTTGAAATTGATGGTGCGCTCTTTGAGCACAAGAACGAAGAAAATCAGCCGCCGGTCACGTTTTTTGACTATTGCATCCAAATTTGGTTTCAATATCAAGAGAGGTAAGACATTACTTTTCTTTCGTTCAGTCCTCTGTAACCGTTGGTGCCGTTGCTGGAATCCTCATCAATGAAGACAAGGTAGATGGCTTCAGAAACCTGAAAAGCTTTTGTGCAACATCTACAGCCAGAAAATGAACACTAAGCGGCAAATATACTGCTCAGTGGTCATGTTTGCATTGCTTCCTGAGAGTAATCTTGAAAGTTTTCCGGAGGTGTCTGAACAGCTTTTAACTGCAATGTCTAGGATTCATCTTTGAGTTCCGGTGATTGCACACGGTTCTCTACACCAAGATACTTCCAGTGGATGCTACAAATGAGCTGGAAACCATAGTGGAGCTCAGTCAACTTAACTGACTAGGACAGGAACGAATTATAAAATGGTCGTTGTTCGCGTGTGAGCGAAGTCCTCATGCTCATAAACTGCGATACCAGAACATTATCCATGTAAGTATTTCGTCTTATAACCTCAAGCTGAGACCTTGCAAGGGTTTAACCGTCAGCCGAGGAGTGTAGAAAAGTACGATGCGGTCAGACGTTCTAATGGACAATGGGTAACACCCGCACCGCCGTGAACGGATGGAGCGCAAGCTAACTCCAGATGCCGTAGGTCGTAAGAACACGAATGTGTGGTATTGCGAAGAGTGTGGCCGCAGATTCGCTGGTTGTTAAAGGTTATTGAGTCACCAGCGTACACACAGTACACTGTCGAAATGAGATGACGGGTATCTGGGGTCCAAAACGGTAACCATTTATGTCCTTCTTTTTTCATATCTGCCAACAAGCACCGACGCTTCATTAAACTCTCGTTCCTTTTTTCCTACACATGGGTTACGATTGCCCTGTAACTACTTTTTTCTTTGGAACTGCCGTCGGATTGCACGACGAATCTCGTGGTTTATTTTTGATACATCCTGAAATATTCGCTCCTCTTCTTCCAATTATCTAACCTACAATACAATGTACCTCTACGCTGATCACTTTCTTACTCCAACTCTTCAGTATGGTTCTTACCAATTTCATTTTTACCATTGGAGTCTCCATTGCTTCCGGCAGATCGGTTTCATTCCCACACTGGCCTACAAACTCGGTAACTAGCATTACTCAGCTAGACACAAACACCTCCATTTAGACGCCCGCTAATCTTTTTCGCTCCCGTTTACTCAGAATGTGTGGTGTGTGAGTGAAACCACAAGTAGTGCAACTTGATGCACTTGTAGTGAGCGGCATGTGTAGACGTTCTTCGGCTACAGCCACGGGGCTAGAACAACCGTGGCTACCGGTTTTGTCGCTTGGTATCCCAGATCCACTAGACTCTATTATATAGTCCCGTGGACTATAGTACACAACCGATAAGATATAGCGGTATCTGTTAGCGAGACGCACGTCTCAAAAATCTCTGATTTTCCTGTTTGAACGTACAATCCTATCAAAGTTCGAACATAGCTGCTCAGTTTCCTCGCATTTTTCTCACCTTCGGTTGTGAGTAACAGAGATGTAAGAACGATTAAGCGAATACCTCTATTTCTTCCGGTGAGGATTTTTCATTCTGTTACGTTTGTTTTCACATTCCATGATTTCTCTGAAAGGATCCGTTGTGTTATGAAATATTGACAGAAGTCAGTCATTCTCGAACACGAGAAATCAGTGAGGAATGAATTTTCTACCAGGCCTCCTAATTAACAACGGGTAAATCATGTAATAAAAATGAAAACCGTACCAAGCAAAAGTAGGATGAACATTTTCAGAATTTCGCTCACAAATTTCCACACATTTATGAAGTGATCGGCGTGATAATTGATTCAGCACCCAGAATGGCCGGAATGTTTCAAAGCAATAACACAGCTATCACCGGAATTGATATAAGAAAAGAATGCAGCGTTTGTCGTTTGCATAATGGGTCCGGACAATTAGGTCAAAGAGAGTCAAGTTGCAAAGTGTTTGTCGACGACTCGTCGAGTGGAATTACGGAATATGGAACGGTCAGTAATAAAAGCCGTGTAAGCCGATGCAGAATTGCGCTAATAACACAAGGGATTTTACTATTCGCTTAATGCGACATTTTGATTCACCTATCCAGTTTACTGAAGCAATGATTGATGTGGAATCTGCCTTTTCTTGTACTGAACCGGAGGTTATAATTAGAGCCTAGCGTCAGCACTGCGATGACCTTCCAAACCAGCTTACTACCACTCGTTGGAAGACCATCAGTTGCCCGCCACAACAAGACGTCATAGCTTCAATTACTTTCCTCCTAGATATGGCAGAGATGCGAAGAGCTATTGCACAATTAGGAAACGGACGGTCTGCAGGTGAAGGCGGATTACCAGAGAAAATTCCAACAAATGACTAAAGAGTTTTGGGGCAGGTTTTACTGCCACTGATTCACTCCATCTGGCTTCAGGAAGCGGTCAGTTTAAAGATACCCTGAGCCTACCTTGTTTGAGATTAAGGGGTGCAAACAATGCATGAAGATTCACCGGGACGTTATTTTAAGCTGCGCTTCAAAAGTGGCTAGCAGTCTCTGATGAACTGGCTCAGTACTTACTTCGTTAGACCAGTATTCCCAGGAAGCGGTGTAAATTCTCAGCGAGTTGCAATATAATTGAAGTGGTATTCATTGCCTGATAGTTGAAGAAGGATTGCTCTGAATGCAAACAGCTGCTATTTGTCTTCATTTTAAATATCATTAGGGAGTTTTATTCCGTGAGGCATGAAAGATCGTTTGCGATGCTGGATGGGTTCGGATGTCCGGGTAAGGTACTCAACATAATCTGAAGGTTTTATGCTATCATGAAAAGCAATGGTGCGTCGTGTATATTCCCCCGTGATAATTCTGATATTTCAGCGTTTATGTCTTGACACCAACAACAATTAAGTTGTTGTTCTTCGTAACTCAGAGGAGAGGTGTGGAACTTTAATACCGCGTTGATGGTCGATTGCTAAATATTCAACGTTTTGGTACTCACATTTTGCTAATTTCCTCGGTGATGCGCATAATTCTGCTTGAAATTGATGGTGCGCTCTTTGAGCACAAGAACGAAGAAAATCAGCCGCCGGTCACGTTTTTTGACTATTGCATCCAAATTTGGTTTCAATATCAAGAGAGGTAAGACATTACTTTTCTTTCGTTCAGTCCTCTGTAACCGTTGGTGCCGTTGCTGGAATCCTCATCAATGAAGACAAGGTAGATGGCTTCAGAAACCTGAAAAGCTTTTGTGCAACATCTACAGCTAGAAAATGAACACTAAGCGGCAAATATACTGCTCAGTGGTCATGTTTGCATTGCTTCCTGAGAGTAATCTTGAAAGTTTTCACTGCAGGTCAAGCTTTTCAATCAAAGCTGCAAATGAAGTCCATCCAAATAGACCTTATTTATTCTGCTCCACAAGTCAAACTATTGAGACTGGGTCAGTGGTCCAGCTAGTTCATCCAAGGCACGTGCACTGAAACGAGACGTTGCTTCTTAGGACCTGAAACATACATACGCTACCGGATCGATGCATCACCAAACGATGGGTATGCCGCAATACACTGGTCGCCATAAAACTGAACTGGTGCGGTATCCACGCTGCAGTGCTGCATGGAAGAGAACATTCAAACCAAAGCAGGTTTCTAAAAACACTCGCTTGCTTTGCGTTCTATTCGAATGTTTAGTTGGCTTAAAAAGCTCGAGAGAGCGGTATCTTCTTTGTAATCGCTGACTGAATCATTGCTTTCTTGGTAGCGAACCACACAACATCAGCCTCCAAATGATGTCCACGAACAAGAGACTTGATCGAGGCAAGTCTATCACATTTCTCAGTATTTATCGCTCAACTTTGTTGAATCGTTGATGGAAGAGATCATACCTGTGGTCAGCAATCCGTCGCAGTCCACTTGATATCAGTGGGTGATCGACTGCTTTGTATTGCGTGAGGTTAACTGGCGAGTTGGGTCCAATTCAACAGCTTGACTTGGAGTTTTGGGATCCCCCCTCATTCGTTCAAACTACCAAAACTGAACGTCTAAAATACGCGTGTGATACACACGAGTTGCTCGTTGTAAATACTTTATTCTAGTTAGGTGCAAGCAATATCACGCCGTGAGCTCATTTGTGTACTAGATATCACCATCTGATGGATTATTTGATCGTATGACAGCGTGACGTTCGCGATGTGTGTGTCATGCGAGGGATTCACGTGGCTGGATGTGACACAGAACACAGGCTACCGAGAATCAACCGCTTATTCATGTTTGCGAGTCTGTTTGTTTTGAGTCACCCAAGCAACAGCAGGAACTGGATGTCAAAGAGTTGCAGAAACCAAAGGCGAGAACTAATTTTCAACGTTCGTTTGAAAAATGCCTCTATAAACAACACAGCTGATGGTATTTTACAACACCCACAAAGGATCCGGCACGATAACATCCATCAGGTTCATAATTGTTCAGCGCCAGAATGGCCGGAATGTTTCAAAGCAATAACACAGCTATCACCGGAATTGATATAAGAAAAGAATGCAGCGTTTGTCGTTTGCATAATGGGTCCGGACAATTAGGTCAAAGAGAGTCAAGTTGCAAAGTGTTTGTCGACGACTCGTCGAGTGGAATTACGGAATATGGAACGGTCAGTAATAAAAGCCGTGTAAGCCGATGCAGAATTGCGCTAATAACACAAGGGATTTTACTATTCGCTTAATGCGACATTTTGATTCACCTATCCAGTTTACTGAAGCAATGATTGATGTGGAATCTGCCTTTTCTTGTACTGAACCGGAGGTTATAATTAGAGCCTAGCGTCAGCACTGCGATGACCTTCCAAACCAGCTTACTACCACTCGTTGGAAGACCATCAGTTGCCCGCCACAACAAGACGTCATAGCTTCAATTACTTTCCTCCTAGATATGGCAGAGATGCGAAGAGCTATTGCACAATTAGGAAACGGACGGTCTGCAGGTGAAGGCGGATTACCAGAGAAAATTCCAACAAATGACTAAAGAGTTTTGGGGCAGGTTTTACTGCCACTGATTCACTCCATCTGGCTTCAGGAAGCGGTCAGTTTAAAGATACCCTGAGCCTACCTTGTTTGAGATTAAGGGGTGCAAACAATGCATGAAGATTCACCGGGACGTTATTTTAAGCTGCGCTTCAAAAGTGGCTAGCAGTCTCTGATGAACTGGCTCAGTACTTACTTCGTTAGACCAGTATTCCCAGGAAGCGGTGTAAATTCTCAGCGAGTTGCAATATAATTGAAGTGGTATTCATTGCCTGATAGTTGAAGAAGGATTGCTCTGAATGCAAACAGCTGCTATTTGTCTTCATTTTAAATATCATTAGGGAGTTTTATTCCGTGAGGCATGAAAGATCGTTTGCGATGCTGGATGGGTTCGGATGTCCGGGTAAGGTACTCAACATAATCTGAAGGTTTTATGCTATCATGAAGGCAATGGTGCGTCGGTGTATATTCCCCCGTGATAATTCTGATATTTTCAGCGTTTATGTCTTGACACCAACAACATTAAGTTGTTGTTCTTCGTAACTCAGAGGAGGGTGTGGAACTTTAATACCGCGTTGATGGTCGATTGCTAAATATTCAACGTTTTGGTACTCACATTTTGCTAATTTCCTCGGTGATGCGCATAATTCTGCTTGAAATTGATGGTGCGCTCTTTGAGCACAAGAACGAAGAAAATCAGCCGCCGGTCACGTTTTTTGACTATTGCATCCAAATTTGGTTTCAATATCAAGAGAGGTAAGACATTACTTTTCTTTCGTTCAGTCCTCTGTAACCGTTGGTGCCGTTGCTGGAATCCTCATCAATGAAGACAAGGTAGATGGCTTCAGAAACCTGAAAAGCTTTTGTGCAACATCTACAGCTAGAAAATGAACACTAAGCGGCAAATATACTGCTCAGTGGTCATGTTTGCATTGCTTCCTGAGAGTAATCTTGAAAGTTTTCCGGAGGTGTCTGAACAGCTTTTAACTGCAATGTCTAGGATTCATCTTTGAGTTCCGGTGATTGCACACGGTTCTCTACACCAAGATACTTCCAGTGGATGCTACAAATGAGCTGGAAACCATAGTGGAGCTCAGTCAACTTAACTGACTAGGACAGGAACGAATTATAAAATGGTCGTTGTTCGCGTGTGAGCGAAGTCCTCATGCTCATAAACTGCGATACCAGAACATTATCCATGTAAGTATTTCGTCTTATAACCTCAAGCTGAGACCTTGCAAGGGTTTAACCGTCAGCCGAGGAGTGTAGAAAAGTACGATGCGGTCAGACGTTCTAATGGACAATGGGTAACACCCGCACCGCCGTGAACGGATGGAGCGCAAGCTAACTCCAGATGCCGTAGGTCGTAAGAACACGAATGTGTGGTATTGCGAAGAGTGTGGCCGCAGATTCGCTGGTTGTTAAAGGTTATTGAGTCACCAGCGTACACACAGTACACTGTCGAAATGAGATGACGGGTATCTGGGGTCCAAAACGGTAACCATTTATGTCCTTCTTTTTTCATATCTGCCAACAAGCACCGACGCTTCATTAAACTCTCGTTCCTTTTTTCCTACACATGGGTTACGATTGCCCTGTAACTACTTTTTTCTTTGGAACTGCCGTCGGATTGCACGACGAATCTCGTGGTTTATTTTTTGATACATCCTGAAATATTCGCTCCTCTCTTCCAATTATCTAACCTACAATACAATGTACCTCTACGCTGATCACTTTCTTACTCCAACTCTTCAGTATGGTTCTTACCAATTTCATTTTTACCATTGGAGTCTCCATTGCTTCCGGCAGATCGGTTTCATTCCCACACTGGCCTACAAACTCGGTAACTAGCATTACTCAGCTAGACACAAACACCTCCATTTAGACGCCCGCTAATCTTTTTCGCTCCCGTTTACTCAGAATGTGTGGTGTGTGAGTGAAACCACAAGTAGTGCAACTTGATGCACTTGTAGTGAGCGGCATGTGTAGACGTTCTTCGGCTACAGCCACGGGGCTAGAACAACCGTGGCTACCGGTTTTGTCGCTTGGTATCCCAGATCCACTAGACTCTATTATATAGTCCCGTGGACTATAGTACACAACCGATAAGATATAGCGGTATCTGTTAGCGAGACGCACGTCTCAAAAATCTCTGATTTTCCTGTTTGAACGTACAATCCTATCAAAGTTCGAACATAGCTGCTCAGTTTCCTCGCATTTTTCTCACCTTCGGTTGTGAGTAACAGAGATGTAAGAACGATTAAGCGAATACCTCTATTTCTTCCGGTGAGGATTTTTCATTCTGTTACGTTTGTTTTCACATTCCATGATTTCTCTGAAAGGATCCGTTGTGTTATGAAATATTGACAGAAGTCAGTCATTCTCGAACACGAGAAATCAGTGAGGAATGAATTTTCTACCAGGCCTCCTAATTAACAACGGGTAAATCATGTAATAAAAATGAAAACCGTACCAAGCAAAAGTAGGATGAACATTTTCAGAATTTCGCTCACAAATTTCCACACATTTATGAAGTGATCGGCGTGATAATTGACGCCCTTTTTTCAAAAGCCTGAGAGGCAGAGTGCAAGCCTTGATGGAGACGGAAATGTTCATTGCTGATGGGCCGTTAATGAAGCGAAACACAAGTGTTGTGGTTCATTTTGAAGTGAGCCAACCGAAGTGGTTATCCGGAAGCCAGTGCTGCAGTAAATTGTGGGTTGTGTTCATTTTGAAATAATCCAGTTCCAGAAATTCTACCAAGGATTTCTACGTTGTATAATCCCAAGAACTGTTAATTCATGGCGAAGTATTTTCAATAGATTGACTGACTGTGATCCTCAAAATAAGAGGTAAATATGAAATTCTTATTCACTACCGGTGTGATAATAATTGTGTTGTAACTCGTGCAACCCTGCTACAACTTTAACCGCTATATCACTCGTGAGTATGCATGAAATTACCACAAACACCTTCATCCGAACCGTCGCCGCAATCGTCGAATCCCTGTCACAGATATCTCACGTGAATCGTTTTGTTGTTCGTGCATGTATAATCTGAAATGGAAATTTCATATCGCATTATAATGAAGAACAGGTTTTCTCGAAAAGCAGGATAAACACTTAGAATGTGAGCTGAAAAAAGACCTTGAGAGTGTATTCTAGTTTCCTGGGCAATGTCTAGTATATAGTTTTGAGAAATATTTGTCCTGGGTTGTTTTCCACTACGAGAAAGGTCTCGGCAACCTAGTATGCTTACCTACAACCAGAAACTCTCTGATCGGCCCAAATTTATTTGGACTCATCGGGTAGGGGAAGTTCAAACAAGATAATTGTGGATGTTTCATACGTTAGCTCAGCGAATAAGGGCTGCGGGTCGTAAAGCTTGTAAACCTACTTGAACTGGTTCTCTCTAAACATATGTAAAACCTGTCGTGGGGTGTCAACACAAAGGCAAGCCTGGTGAAATTTAGTAGTAACGATGTCCGTTGTCCTGTGACCGATGTCAGTGGAAGTCCGTCAACTGAGGAGGTGCACTCGAGTTTTACTCCGATGTCTGTCCACAAAAGGTGACAAACGACGTCACTTAATACTATTGATGTGACATCATAGAATGACAGCTAGCGCTGTACAGATAACATTAATTTGCGAATGGCATTAGCTAAACATTTTCACCGAAACATAGACCCTACACACAATTCATCGGACAGCAAAGGATGCTGTCCTCGTTAATTTGCCGGTGCAGAATAATAGGTTCATGTCAGTCCTTCCGTGTTCAATGGCGATAGGTTGAAAACTATCCGCGAGTTTGCATAGCGAAGACGCAATTCCTTCTATCATCCAAATGTAAGAAGTAAGCCGGGTTGAGAAAGTTCCTCAAATAACACCATGTAACTTCGGTGACCGTGTTTTGATCACCTGGTAGGCGGGCACATTAAGCGTTACGTTAATACGTGTTGAACAGTCCTGGGTTCAGTTACTCGGCATGCATAGTGTTATAAAGTTGCCGTATTAATTTTCACTGTTACCAGCTGCCTTTAAAAATTGGATCACAAGTGATCACGTAACCAGTTTAGACTCGTGAAGAAAGTCCTACGGAGGGTTATCCGAAGCTGCGAAAAGTGAACGGAGACAAACAGATGATCATCGATCAGCAGAGAATGTTGAAATGTAGTAATACAAACTACTATTGTCCGACTGAAATATTCCACGACAGAAGGAAAAATTATGCGCATCCGCTTTAGGATTCATCATTCATTGTAATCTGACTGTAAATCGTACGGAAGCCAATACCAGAGAAAAATTGCGGTAAGCGTTGAGAGGCAACCTTGATGATTAAGAATCTCAAGAGTTCTATCTTAATACATTTTCGATCTATCATCCATCGCCGTATCACAAACTCAGTTGGAAGCACTCTCAATGGACTGGATTTTTGAGTGCGTCAAAAGCATACAAATACAACCATAATGGATGCGCGATTTAAGAATCTGTGTGCTGAGATAAGTGTCTTGGTCCCGACATTGGCGGATAATAGGATATAGCTGGATGCCAAATTAGTTGATCTGTCGTATAACCTACAACGGTATCTAATATATAAGAGTGATGTTTAACTGACGGACGCCTGGAAGCTATTCGAACAACTGAAGAAAGATGAAATATATAATTCTGAAGCCAGATAAAGGGACCGGTGTTGTGGTAATGAACCGCCAAGAATATATGAACAACGTGGAAGAAATTCTCGCGGATTCTAGCAAATTCAGACCTGCAAACAAACCGGACAATGTTCTGCTGGTAAAGACACAGATATCCCATGCGTTACAGATAATTTTATTGCATGGTTCCATCACTGAACAACAATATTGCATGGTACAACCAAGACTCCACAAGTGTTATTCCCGTGCGACCCATTTTGGCAATGAATGATTCTACCTACCGTCGGCTAGCAAAATTATTGGTTGACACTTTGAAACCTCTTCGACAAAAACTGTGTACATACGTTGAAAACACTTTTGAATTGATACCATATATTGAAAACCTGAATATTGCCAGAGACACGATGTGTTCTATTGATGTTAATTCTTTATTTACAAACGTGCCACTGCGCGAAACGATAGATTTCATATGTGACTTCGTTTTATCCAACTCCATTTGTCTTCCAATCCCTGTTGACTATTTGAAGGCTTTATTTTTTACGATGCACGAAAAATGTGAGATTCTATTCTCTGATAAGGGCTTTCAATAGATAGATGGCGTAGCTATGGGAGCCCATTTGACCCTGTTTTAGCCTACATGTTACTGGCCAAAGTTGGTCAGGCACTACTTTATGTTGTGGACGAACTGAAACTCTACAAACAATATGTCGACATGTTCTTGATTGGACAAGACAAGAAACAAGTAGAAAGAACGATTCAAGCTTTTAACTCAGTCCACCCAAATCTCTCAGTCACAGTTGAGTACGAAGGTGAGAACAGTTTGCCCTTCTTGGACATCCTGGTTAGACGCCGTTCAGACGGATCTATCGAACGTTCAGTGTACCGTAAACCAACGTGCACAGGACAGTATATTAATGTCAGGAGTTCTGCTCCTGTTGCATGTCACTGGTATGTACGCTGGTTCACAGAGCATCAAGAATATGCTCCCAGGATAGAATACGAGCCAAACAAAGTGTTATATGAAACGCTTCGTGCTAATAATTTCCCAGAACGTTTCATTTGAAACCCTGCAAATTCACTCCTGCGAAAAACCCAACTGTGGAAGTCCCTAAAAAAGCTGTCTACATCAAACTCCCCTTCAAAGGTGATAGTCTGATGAACACCTTTGGAAAGATGATCAGTGCCGCATTGAAACGTGTGTATAATACAGCAAAACTTGTCCTACTCTAGCGAACGACTAGGTTCCCCCTAATCCCGGTTAAAAAGCAAATCCTTATGTTTTCTATTAACCATTGTATCTATCCATTTTCTGCGACTACACAGGTCACAGTGTCAATATCGCATCTTCGTTTAAGGTCTTGATGAACGCTCAAAACAAACAGATCCTCAAGTATATTGGGGTTTTGTTGATTAGCTATCGGCAGCCAGCCGTATTCTCATAAAACCAACTGGTTGTCAATCTTTGTTCACCGTAGGTTTAGCCATGAGCACCAATCACGATCCAGCCGATTTGTATGGTTAACCGTTTCATTTAAGTCTTGTTGGTTTTGTTTTCATGCTAGTCACATGTTTACGACTAACGAGAGTGTGCGAAATAAATTCATATCGTAATTTGTGTCTTTTGTCCATTCTATCTAAATGGCATCAGAATGATATTGTTAATTTGCTCCCTATCCAATACGTGTTTTCTGGAACTCACAGCAATATTTTTCATCCGACTGATCAGCGCAGTTTTGAAGTGTATCACATAAATATTGTCTCATTATGCACTGCCCATTGGTACATTTCCATTCGTCAGCAGAACAGGCCTCGTGTTTGTCTGAAACGAATAAGCCATGTACACAAAATATTGAGGGTTTTAAATGATACGTGTGCGTCTTCCTTTAAAGAGGTAGGTGCAGATACTTAAGTCAGATTACAAAGATGATGCTGGTTTGTTTATGCGAAGGATTCTTCGCTAGTAAGACGGTGTTTAAGAATGTTGTGTACCAATTACTCAAGTTTATAGTTAATGCTCGCTCCGATTAAGCAACAGGTAGTCAGTGAACAGCGGGTGGGTCGCACGGATCGGGCGCAGACATTGGAAGAAAAGTTCATCAGTCTGTCTGAGAATTGTTACAGTTCCACAACACCACACCGGTCATCACTGTTGACATTTGTACCAAAGGTCTTCGTATAAACCTGAAAAGTGCCTAGTGTGCGGAGTCACCCAGTAGCACTCAGTTTTGTAGAAGACATTCATGAGTTAACTCACCCTCAAAATAACTTCGTCGTGCTTGGCATTATAAGCAACTGAAATTGACTAATAAGTTATTATTCGGGATGTGGAAGGTGACCACAAAGAAAATCTCTTCAACTTAACACGTTTAGTGGCGGAATACCCACGTGTATAGTCCGAGTTAGCAGGTGTCATCAAACCAACGTTCTTAAAATGCAACGTTCTGGCGTTCCAAAACATGTGGACGCTGCCGTCAGGTCAACTGAAAATGTTCAGCCGATCATTTCGGAAGACATCACCAACAGTTAGGGGAAAAGCGATTTTCATCAACTACGTTTGTTGTCAGTGTTGCACTGTAGTATGAGGGTGTAATTCAGGATTATTTTGCCTTGACTTCAAGGCGCCTGCACATTCAGATGTCCACGTCACCTCTACACATTAGTCAGCTGCTTTCGTTTGTTTAACGAACTCATAAAACACCCTAAGCGTAAAACAAAGCGAAAGCATTGGGACTGCCTAACACGTTGATTTCAAGAAGAGATTGGCTCATTCAGGCTTGATTCACGCGTGAGCCAATCACTGAAGTGATATGATACAACCCAGTTTCGAAATTGCAACAAATCACTTTACTAGTAAAGATCTTTACTAACGAACATCCATTCTATATTTACACTATGAAGAGCCTAAGTAAACTGAAAACCAGTCAGAGTGTTGGACTTCACGAGAGGGTCATGAACTCTCTTAGAAGCTAAGCTCTTGTCTAGTTATCAATGCTAAACGCTTACGAGACCTTTGGAGATCAACAGTCATCCATTTTGTTAACAAGTTTTAATTAGGCTTGTCTGCGATCCATATTGGTTTATCTTGCCTTGAAAATTTGCCCTGATTTGAATGTGTTGACTCATGAGGACCAGAAAACTGGGTCTGAATGGAATGTGATAAGTGATAATAGAATGTTCGTCGCATGGGTTTAGATGGATCAGCATGCACGTGGAGGCTTAAAGATTTAGATAACAAGGTTGTCGTCAGTAATCGTATGAAACGAGGTGGTGGTGATTTGGAGCATTTACTGGATAAGAGAAAATCTTAATTCAACATGCAAGGCTCATGATTATAAGTTTATTAGTCTGAACCGTAACTGCATCTACCCCTTCGACATATTTGTCAGAAACGCAGAACACTTCAGGATGGCCTTACCCGACTCAGCGGTGTATTCCGCTTCTGCCAGGTGCTTCGGTTTTTTGATATTCAAGTAAGAGAAAAGGTACAATGGATTCGCCTGATAGAGCTAGCTCCGAGAAGACCGAAAAGTATGTTTAAGAGGCCGAGTTAGCCGTCGAAGGTTAGCTTCAAATTCCAGTGTAACGTAGTACTTCATGGAGTTACTGTTAATCATATCTCACGTAAGCAGTGCCTTTCGAGACGTCGAGAGAAGCGTCGGCGTGACTGGTTTCTTTTGGAAGACGGAAAGATGTGAAGCTGCGACAGTGTTAACGTGCTTTACTTATAACCTGCCTGTTTATTCCTTGCCGATTTATAGTTGAGAACTACCCTATTATAATTTTGCTCGAATGTGCTAATTTGCGTGCATTATTTGGCTGCAAGCTGGTGGATACTGAGATACCTATGAGAAGGTTTGATCGTGGAAATGGCCGATGGTGAATTTTTCATGTGAATGACATCCCTAACTACATAGTGGAAGATGAAAGATTACAAGCTAGTATTATCAATTTCTCAGGGCTAAAATTTTTGCATTGGTCAAGATGGACTAACACAAGAAGATGATGGGTTTCTTGGTCGTGAAATCTCCTGTGAAAAGTTGATAGTTTCATTGTTCACCTAAGTGAAAGCTTTGATAGAACAGTTCGAAGGATAGAAGCTTAATGGGGCCCTTGGAAATGAAAAGTTATTAAGGCTATCCGACAAACGTAATTGCCTTTTTAGTGATGGGCAACCCGGTACACGTGCACCGGTGTTAATACCTCACAAGATGAGGCAGTTACAAGAGAGCACTCATGCTGTTACACCGTTTAAACGGTGCAAAAAATAAAGTGTGGACACCCCATAACTGACATAATGACGACTGAGTTATTTCATGCGATCTGCAGGCTTAACGTACAGCGTACAACACTGTGATAGAACAGTAATGTGAGTAGCACAATAAACCTGCTTATGGAGGCAAATGCATTTCCACAAGCCTATGGAAGATGGTCTTGATAATTCTGTGAAGTGATCAGGCATTATTGAGTGCTGGTGTTGATGAACGAAGTGCTGCAATATTATTCAACTCCAAATGACCCTACGTTTCATCGAGTCATGTCAGTGTTCGCTGCACATGCGCAATCAACCAGTTTTATTTTGAAAACATACTTTGGTCATACCACTGGTCTTCATGTCCGTCGATTTCG
>LOND01003990.1:6827-17746 GCA_014220965.1 Paragonimus kellicotti
AGATAATTTCCGAGCAGGTTCGCTATCCTTTTTATTTCTTATAAGTTTGGTCAAATCTTGACAACATTTACAACACTAGACCCGATTAGCTGTCACATATAATAGTGTTTCCAGCCAGGAGCCAGGTAAGACACGATAACTCCTGACCAGGATATGAACACTCTCCACCTTTCCCAACTTACTGATTGATGTTTCGTTCCACTTTGCCAAGTCATCGGTTAACTAGCTCGATCCTATCGCCAATGAGCTTAAAGTGTGACATGGAATACCTGTTGTGGCAGACAGTATACTGCAACATGGACCACAGAAACGTCCAGTTATTTGCCTGTTGTGGCTTGTGACCATGTCCAGCGGCAACTTCACTTACAAACAAGCAGTCAATTTCCAACTGGTTCCTCACCGGGTGTATTTGAACAAGTGGAGTTATCAGCCAGACGTTCAACCCTATCTCCGTATTGTCAATGACTGTACTGATCGTCAGTCGTGAATGTGGCAACAGAATAACTGCCTCTACTTATTGCAAAGGCTGTCACACATGTGTTACTCAAAATCTCGATCGTGTAAACTAAGCCAACTAGTTGTTACCTCACTTTCTGAAAACTGCTTGTTCACTCGCAGTCCTCCTAGTAATTGTAGCAGAAGTTTCAGTTCCCGTGTAACTGACTCCACAGGGAAAAGGTAGAACAACTGTATGCTGAGTTGGACAGTACTGCCCATGGAGGGGAATTTTGAACGATCTTACATTGTATGTTACATGGACTGTGATAGACAAACATGACTGAATTCAAACAGTGGAAAACAGCAATGATCCACCCAATTATTCCGAGGATAACCAACAGGGACAGGATTTAACCAATCAACGGGTTAAATAAAGTGTAAAACTCCAATCTTGGAGTTCAAACAATTGCAGTAAGCCACTATAATTATACAAAACAACGTCCTGACAGAAGTACAGGCTAGAATATACGTGGACTGATAAAAGAAGAAATAATTGTATGATGTTTATGCTGATAAGAAGGATCGAGAATGAAGGAAGCCTGTGTAAACAGAATAACTCAAACTACGTTAATTTTACCCGAGAGCAGAAGTCCACTGAGGATTGAAATTCAATGTAGTAAAACCATACTTTTTGAACGCTGCGTCGACGCATTTTATGTGTCTCGTAACAACATGTAAACCAATGGGGTGTAAGGCTGAATGGTCCCCGTTCGAACATTTCACTTGTCACAGAAGTTCAAGGTAGTGCCCGAATTTAAGTCATACATTTGATTGCTAACGGCCAATGAGAATGGGGTTTGTATGAAATGCGTACACAAGAAACCTACGATTGTCGCAGAATGTCGCTCAAACAGCCCTTCGTTTAGACCGTATTCCTTAGGCGCAAATTAGGAAGGGACGGCTTCTATTTATCAAACGCATTTGTAGTAAAATTACCGCATTAGCTTCGCGTCGAACTACGATAGGGAAAGGTCAAATGGTTAGTATGAGAACAGGTGGCCCATAAACTCTGTACGCAAAAGATTGAAGGCCTAATTATACTTATCCCCACCTGGCTACAGGTATTGTCATAACTACCTGTAACAGAACGGATTCTGGACTCGTCAACCAAATAACGCAGCTATCCGTTGAGCCCCAAATGCATGCAGACCGCTCAGTCCCCCAACACTCAGCAATGTTTATGAACTTTGTTCACTGATGAGCAGTACGGGATTTTGGTTGATGTTAGTAGAACCATGCCCATAAGTAATCGCACCTTTCTTATCCTTACAGATGTTTCAGCCAGCCCATTTCGTCAGGAAACACTGGACCGGATTTTTTCTCACGTTAGAGCTGGTCAGGAACGCATGTCCCCGTCAAAGCCGAGATTTGAACTCCGGTCAACCCCTACTGAGGGGACCGTGTTATCCATGAGTCACCGACCTCACATGACCAAATCACTATATAAAAACGCCCCAACAAACCTGCTTGCGACCAATGTTCAGAATACCAGATCACAATGAGAGTAGGTGCAGTAACTGTCCCGTCAGATCCATTCAATGGCCCAGCTAACAGAGCTTCTCGCCAAGTTGCTCTCTTGGTTATGTGAAAATGTGCCATCTCACGGTATGCACACGTCTCCCAGCTTGATGATAGAGCCCTCAGATACGCAATATCATTTGTTGAACAATATTAACAGAACTGGCTAGATATGAACTGAGTACAGTTAACTGAAATAAAGACCTCCGGAATAACCAATCTACAGAATTTACTTCTCAGACGACCAAGGATGAACTGAATAGACCTTCTATAATGCCAGCATCTGGCCACACAGTTGTGGAATCAACAACGATCAAATCTCAAACATCGGTGACTGGTTTAAAAGAATCAGTTTTGGTCCGACTTTATTAATTTTCTTAAATAGCCGAAACTATGACTCGATTTGTGAAAATGATTTCGAAACTGTTACAAACTTGCTGCACTTTTTGGTGGTTTTATAAATGTCTCGATCTGTAAAAGACCAATAAACATAACTGCACATCATGGACTTCATCTTAGGCAACCCTTGGTGAGCCTGATGAAACTATCTCGAAAATCCTTACTTAACTGAGGTTGGAGTTGCTGGTCTTTAACCGAACAGGAGGCATTCCTCAACGAGTGACAATGAATTATGTCGTATGACGGACTATCGCATTGGCTGTTCAAGAGTGTTCACTGACCACCTGTCTGTTAGCAAGCGCTGAACTAGTTTTCAAAGGTTGGTTTGTATTGGTAGATGCAGTAAGTTTTATGCAGTAATCGGATAGAACAATATGTTTCTGTGTTCAACTTCTATTGAAAACTGATGCATTCAACTAGAGTCATAGCTGAGAAAATTTGTGGTCCACTGCTGAAGGCAGGTGGTAGTGTGTATTCGAACACCTTTCTTGCTAGTGAAAGCTTTCCGCCGTGAATATTCTTATGGATGTCATTGCTTTCTTTTCAAATTGGTTAGTATCTTTTTTGGCAGTTAGCCAACCAAGGAAATGAGCAATAGGTTTCTGTGTTCCGTCCCAGAATAACTGTGCGACTACAGCTCCTATTCCCTATTGGGACACTTTACTCTTATAGTGCTATTGAGCGATGCATCTTAATGTGTTAACATTAATATTGATAACCAAATGGTTACTATGGATATGGATGTGAACTTCCTGTCAAACTGATATCACAGATACCATCAAACATGCTGAGCGTTTTAGGTACTCTGTTTATAAAGGACTCTCTCTTTTCCTGTCCCTCTTGCCAGTGTACACAACGTATGGTAGAACGTCTTTCATAAGCTTGATATATTTTAGCCTTCACAGTTGTCCACTCGATATTATCTGCAATGGTAGATATTTATTTGATATATTTGAAGCTAATGACTCAGTGGAATGTTAATTGCCTTATTCATGTCCCTGTACGCTATCCCCATCGAAAGTATTCTATTTACCTACCGCCTGACTCCGTGTATGTCTGCCCATCGCTGTGCGAACAATGTAACCAAACAGAGTGCTTGAAGTGAATTGAACAACCTCTAGTTTCGTGCTCTCAAATCAAATGTGGCATTATCACATTGTCTGTTAATAAATGACATGCAGCCCAGGCTTTAGATTGCCACAATATCGTCATCATTCATGTATGATTGCAGCTGTCACAGTGAGATAAAAGAGGTTTGGCAGTTTTGACCAAATAGACTGAACTCTACGTTTAGAATATCTCGGCTTCGAATGCGCTCCAAACAGCCTGAGACACCACAAGTGTTTTCGGCTCTGATTGTAGACTTGTACTTAGTACAACTAGTTACTTTCAACTCCTAAGGTTGTTTTACATTCAATGATAGTTGACAAAGATGCCTAACTACTATAGAACAGTGAAAAATGGTTCTGTTTTGTAAATAAAAATGAGGTGGAGATGTGCCATTTGTTAACAAAAGCCTTGTCTAAATTCAGTCAATCCCTATTAATGTGGCTGCAGCTTGCGAACAAACAACCAAGTTACCAGAGAGATCAGGATAGTGTCAATATGATTTTCCAGATAGATCGGTTAGAGTGATTAAATATTGTGTTGCACTATAACAGCGGACTATAGTAATCTAGTGATCGTCATGAACACGTACTAGGTTTTCCAAATGTGTACGGAATTCAATCGAGTACTTGCTTTCTAGTCTGTCTGTCAGTTTCTTGAGTTTATTTTTCCGCTGACAGAAACTCCGTTAACTTCCACAATTGTTTGATTAATAGAAACTATGTATCGTTGAAGCATAATTAGAACTGAATTAAAAACTGTTCCACTGTCATTCGTCTTCTTTAAGTTTTACCGTAGGAAATATGAACACTTTCATACGACAATAAGCCTGCTATCGTTTACCATAAATTTATTAAAACATACTGCTTTGATCACATCACTGGACGATGGGCCGAGCACACGAATGGTCGCTCATCACTTTCCATGAGCCAGGACATCAGCAGTTTTGCCAAGTAACAACTTACCTAGACGTATCAGAGGTGTCCATTGATTGTCTCGATCCGTTAAGTTCACTTTTGCACCGTATTTGTGCAACAACCTTATCATGTTACCGTTCTCTCCATCCACCGCGTAGAAGACCGCATGCATTCCATTGACGTCCTGAAAATGGAATAAGACTGTTTTTATCGGCAGCGCCATTCACTTCGTAAACTTTTACCGAGTTCGTGAATGATCTATTTCACTTTATCAGTGTGTGTGTGCTTCCTCGCACACAGGCTCTACAGATAACTATACAGTAGACAATGAAAAGCCTCGGTCTTGGAATGACTCTTTCCGAAACCAAACATAACTGCCCATCAGTCACATCTTGACTAACTAGGCTTAAATTACACATATCCTACCTGAACGTTTGGATCAGCACCGTGTTGTAGCAGGGTTTCAGCTATCTCCGTGAAACCTTTGTTTGCCGCAATCATCAAGGCCGTTTTCCCCAACTTGTTGGTCGTATTGACTTTGGCGCCATATTTCAACAGTACCGTGACGAAGCTAGGTGGAAAGTCAAAACGTACTTTGAGGTTCACTTCGTTTGCATAAAATAATCTGTTTGTTTAGAGGTAAACGTCAGTAATCCACATTGTATTATCAGAGAAACCATATGGTAGTGAATATTTGTCGTACAAACACCAAAAGTGCCCCGATTGCTAGGTTCTGATTAGAATGGATTGGTATCATGCAACTAGCTATTCGCTAGCGGTATCAATCTCTATAAATAAGTCAAAGCAATAAAACCGTGCTGACTAAAAAAATTCATTTTTCAAACTAACTAACCATTTGAAGGTACGAAGTATGAGTTCGAATAGTCATAGAACATCTAATCATGCGGACGAGCGGGACAGATAAATTAGGGTTGTAAATTGAGTGGTTATTTGACGTTACACAATTAGGTTCCCATTGTTTCGGCCACTATTATCAAATACTTTGGTTGCTGCACCGGTGTACACGTGATTAACAACATAAGACTTCTGTTTCCAACTTCGGGCGCGGTTGGTTATTACCAGCACAAAGAGAGAAATGGACACCGCAAGCCCACATCCACTAATAGGTGGACAGATGATGACCTGGCGTAGACAAATGAAATCGTTCACGAAGGGGTTGGCCACTGTAGATCGGGTTCGTCTCCCGGGCTGGGCCCTCGCGACTCACAGAGTCGGTGGCTTGAGACGTTAGGTGAGATGGCGGCTAATCGAGCTCAGTGGCGTGAATGTTGTCGTTGTTTGGCCGAGTTGTCTGTGAAGTGAGTGCACTTAATGATGCGGGGCAGTGAAAGCCGTAAGGAAGCTGTCTTGCTGATGACGCCTTACTTTCACTTACAGCTCGGTTGTTTGTTTGCAAGGTGTAGGCGCCTTGATGTTGTATGTTTGAATATAGACGTAGCTATTTTTACATGGTTATTTTTAGTAGTTAGCTCACTTCCCGACCTCTTTTTTTCATTCCCATTTCTTATATATATAAGGTTTGCTTTTTGTCTTCTTCGTGATTGTGTGGCAGCCTAGGGTCAGTGTGAACTACTGATGTATTGTTGTTTACGGCGATAATGATGATGCGTAGTGCGCAAGTAAACCGAACAGCAGTAACCGAGTCCAAATATGAAATTTCTTAATCCCCAAAGCGGCTCCGTAGCTCAGCCGATGAGACGTTCGCCACTTTCGGGCAAGCTGTTTCTGTCGCTGGCTCGAATCCAACCAAAGCCCTGATTTTTCTCAATTGGGTTTCATTGAAAAACTCTATTAGATTCTTGACTGATGCTGGAGAATGAAAAAATATGTGCAATGCAGACATTTCGCTTAATCCCACTTGCCACATAAAAATCACCAAGTTATGTATGATCAGTGCGCAGTAATAAACCGGCAACGACGTTTATGAACGGCATTGTTCACACGAAACGGACGGTGAGGAAATTTGAGTGTAATGCAACTTTTGGATTGGTAACAAAGTCTTGAGTTGATTGTGATGCATGTTTGAAGGTGTGTGCATGTTAAGATTGCGCAAAAGTTATGGGGTATTATCCAGATTATGAGCGCGTAAAACAGCAGATAATAAATGCAGCATACGTCTTCAATCGTGTACCCCGTGGCACACTGCTGGAAGCTTTCCCGATCTCAACAATGAAATACGAGTTTAGGAGTACACCAGCATTATCATCTAACTTGAAAATCAGGACGCCTCTTCTCACTGGATATATAGCTGTTTATCCTTTCTTCCTCTGCTGTGCTTCGGGATGTAATGAACGGACGACGAGGCAGTTTGGTAAACGGATGAAAGGACATCAGCCATTAGGAATTAAAAACGGACAAACTCAATAACCAGAGCTACTGTGGAACAACTAACAGATGTAGATCATAGCGTGAAAACCAAATACTCTTTCTAGTTTATCTAAAAGCTCCGTAGCAGCAACAGAACACAATGCGATGTCGAATTATCCTAATAATTGAAGCAATCGCGATTGCGTTACACCATTCTATATTATTTTGTAGTAAGAAGCCAAACCCTCCAGCTTCCTGCTCATCAAAAATTGTCATTCATATTGAGATAACATTGAGAGACTGACAAAAAAAGCCTTATTGCTCTCTTGTCTAATAGTAATATTTGCCTTACTCTCAGGTTTCAAGTAGTATGCACTGTCTAGCCTTGGAAAACATCATAGATCTGTAGCACGTGTTCAAAAGCACAACGCATTGGCGTTCAGTGGGTTCATTCACAGACTACCACTGAAGGCTAAAATGAGCGGTTGATCCACACCCTGAGGTTCTTAGAGCAAACCATAAAGAATATCTCATTCAAATGAAATGTGCGCAGGATAATAAAGTTGGTTCTTGATTTCCAAAAANTTGTGGCTGTGACCATGTCCAGCGGCAACTTCACTTACAAACAAGTAGTCAGTTTCCAACTGGTTCCTCACCGGGTGTATTTGAACAAGTGGAGTTATCAGCCAGAAGTTCAACCCTATCTCCGTATTGTCAATGACTGTACTGATCGTCAGTCGTGAATGTGGCAACAGAATAACTGCCTCTACTTATTGCAAAGGCTGTCACACATGTGTTACTCAAAATCTCGATCGTGTAAACTAAGCCAACTAGTTGTTACCTCACTTTCTGAAAACTGCTTGTTCACTCGCAGTCCTCCTAGTAATTGTAGCAGAAGTTTCAGTTCCCGTGTAACTGACTCCACAGGGAAAAAGGTAGAACAACTGTATGCTGAGTTGGACAGTACTGCCCATGGAGGGGAATTTTGAACGATCTTACATTGTATGTTACATGGACTGTGATAGACAAACATGACTGAATTCAAACAGTGGAAAACAGCAATGATCCACCCAATTATTCCGAGGATAACCAACAGGGACAGGATTTAACCAATCAACGGGTTAAATAAAGTGTAAAACTCCAATCTTGGAGTTCAAACAATTGCAGTAAGCCACTATAATTATACAAAACAACGTCCTGACAGAAGTACAGGCTAGAATATACGTGGACTGATAAAAGAAGAAATAATCGTATGATGTTTATGCTGATAAGAAGGATCGAGAATGAAGGAAGCCTGTGTAAACAGAATAACTCAAACTACGTTAATTTTACCCGAGAGCAGAAGTCCACTGAGGATTGAAATTCAATGTAGTAAAACCATACTTTTTGAACGCTGCGTCGACGCATTTTATGTGTCTCGTAACAACATGTAAACCAATGGGGTGTAAGGCTGAATGGTCCCCGTTTGAACATTTCACTTGTCACAGAAGTTCAAGGTAGTGTCCCGAATTTAAGTCATACATTTGTTGCTAACGGCCAATGAGAATGGGGTTTGTATGAAATGCGTACACAAGAAACCTACGATTGTCTTGTTTAATTTTGCACAGGCGGACAATACCGTACGCCAATTTTCTGTGAATTTCTGTGTGTGCATGGATAAGGGTTTTGTATGCTGTTTCCAATGCCGTTAACTTCCTCTATCCCTTAACCAGTAAGGTTCTTCTGCCGGTTGAACCGTGGTTAGGTGTATGCTTTAACAACCGGGGTACTGATTTCTTGGTATCGTTAGTGATAACGGCTCTCAGGATGTTTGAATCAGTTATTCCCAAATGAAGTGAATAGATTAAGTGTTCATCAGAACACAAAAATACGATTGATTTTTCGCAGTGCTTTCAAAAAAAGTGGGAATAGATTGGGTCATAATGTAATCGCCAATACCATTTATTGTAAATTGTTTCCCCACAAATTGTAACGGTGCGCTCAGCTTATTTTCTTTGCCTCGCTAAATGTTTAAAAAAACAGTTTTCCTTTGATATGAGACTCACAGTTCAACTTCTGGTGGTTCACCTCCAAATTATCTAACGAGGTGGACAAAAGTATATACCAGAGGAAAGGTTAACAGTACTCCGAATGTGTTGATGTTTGCTTAATCTTCTTCATCCTTCTCTCGCATTTGCCCTGTGTACACAAGGCCTATACCTAGTTACTTGTGCTAATTCGCTGACGTCCAACTTAACAGGGGCTTTCTTGTCCTATTGGTTAACACACCCACGTTTAGGCTGTACTGGTACAATCCGGTTGAATTGTTGCGATAATAATTTCCAGACTTAACATGGCCTTTTCTGTTCGTACTGCAACAAAACCAACACGCTGCTTAATGTACCCAAGGGAATTCTCGCTAAGACAGAACGTCCATGATATCTTCAAGGGGAGTTCTTCGTAAGGAGGCACCATTCATCCTATCCATAAAGTCACGTACAACATCCTGCGAGTAAGATTTGTTCATTCACAAATGCTTCGCAGTTTTTATATTATTTTCTGTCTAGTCAGTCGTTTTGGGAGGTTTTTTGATCATATCTGCCTTGAGCGTGCTGTCTCAAAGAAAACTAAATTCAGGCATTCACATCAAGTGATATCCCTTACCGTTTTAAGAGAGTTCGACGTCATCGCATTTTCGATCGCGTATTCAGAGTCCTTACCGTCTGTTATCTGCTGCGAGACCTCAGCTGAAAGACAATTAAATTGTGCTGTTAACCTGCTTGTCAGTACACATTTGTCGACTGTTGGTCACTCCGGCTGCTGATGCACTTCGATGAGTTTAACAGTCATCGTAATCATAGTTAGGACTACTGGGACTTCTTGTTTGTTGGATGAACTTTACTGACTCATTTTGTTGACCATTACCACACATGACTGACTGGTATTGGTGAGTTGCTCACACGGAACGATCTACGCCATCTCTGCCATTCGTCTATCCCTTGGGAGAACCCCGGACTTTCGAATCTTCTGTAAGTCATTGTGAACACTCCGGGACTGAGCCTTCTTACTAGTCGTATGGAACAACAATTAGTGGTACTGAAATACCTACGGAGTGGCTTGCAGCTGATTTGGAATAAGTTGATAACTTTATACACATTAAACTCTGCAAAAGACAATATATCCTGATTAATCGTCCTAGTGGCGCTAGGTACTAAGTCAAATATTAGGACATACACTACATGTCAACTCCGAGACAATTTGGCAGATCAAACCATAACCCATAATTCCATTGCCACTTAGGGACGACAGTGCCTTCTCTTGAAGCGCCGTCATTAGGATTGAGAAGTAAGCTGATGTGCTGACATCATAAATAAGCAATCACAACAATGAAAGCGGTTTTGCAGGAGAAATGTTGACCGACAGTTAGGTGTTACTGTCAGAACGAAATCTTTTTGACATATTTGTATATCAGCTCTGGGTATATTCTAGTCGAAGAGTTTCTTTGTTAAAAATGTTGTCCCTTGAGGATCTTTACGTTGAAAATTTCGGGACCGGACGAAATCGCTATCTTCGAGAAGGGTGTCCCTTTAAGAAGAAGACTCAATGATTTACAAAAAGTAACAAGACGATCACGAGTGACTTGAGAAGGCATCCGGTTTGTAGAGGTGAGCAACGCTGAAAAATTATACATGTCAGCAAGTAGAATACTGGAAAACTCGAGGGGAATTAGGGTTATTCGCTGCAGCCTATGGCTAAAATACGTGATCCGAAGATCATGGTCGCTGAACAATCAGGACAGGATTCGGATGAATTTATTTCGACTCAAATTTTTGAAGCTAGGTTTTGAGTTTAATGGTCTTGCAAAACAAATGTTAAATAGAAAAATGCGAGAAAAGCAAAATTACTCACTTGCGAAGGTTTCTGGTAGCAACAGCCATCAATGGTGTGAAGTCAAATTGGTCCGCAACCTCGAGGTTAACTTGGCTGTGTGAATTAGCGAAAATAATCACAAGTAAATAATAATAGCCATTGGTTGCGACAATCACCGTGAGAATTAATAAAACGAACTGTCTCAAGTTCTTACTCACTATCATAGCGTCAACTGTTATCATGTAAGTGTATTTTGATAACTAATTCCTTACACCGATGGATATGTACTTTCATTTTTAACGC
>LOND01003991.1:15706-26501 GCA_014220965.1 Paragonimus kellicotti
TAATGTAGGATCCGTTGATTTTCACCCTCTTGTTACACACTACTTTTCATACCTGTTACGTTCATTGTACATATAAACTACTTGTCTATTGTTTGAATCAATACACACTTTGTCCTCGCGCGCCTTGGCTTCTGCTTGCACGTGGTCGTTGTTATCGGGAGTAACTGTGGCAACAATCCATTTTAGCACAGTGGGAGAACAGAGTTCGCTGGAAGTTCTCTATTATTCAAGAGATACATTCTTTCAACATACAGCGAACTTGGTGTGGTGGAATTGATCGTGAACAGTTACTGTAGATTGTCTTGTAACATTATCAATTCACTTTTTGGTACCACTACAATGAAGTTCTGTCACAACGTGCTTGATTCCATTCGAAGTGAAGTCTGCAAATTCAGCACTGGTAAACACAGAACCATTGCCGAGCAAAATTGTTTCTGGCATACCACGTGTTGCGGAGGTTTTACGTAGTTTGTTTATCGTACTAGTCGCTGTTGTTGTTGTTGGGAGAATGTGAGCATTAATCCACTCAGAATGGGTATCCACGATCAGTAAAATCGGCTGATCTTCAACTGGGCCGAAAAGTCCAAATGGATCTGCTTCCATGACGTTTCTGGTCATCTCCAAGGGTTCAACCGTGATTTGGGAAACTACATTTTGGTTTTCTTAGTATAATGCATATAACTTAACCACTGACACAATGTCACCATCCAGTGTGGGTCATCACACGTGAAAACGGAATAATGATTTCATTTTCACGATGCTCGGATGGTTTCTATGAAGTTCATCAAGGATATACGATCGAAGTCTATTCCGAACTACTAGACGTTCTTCTCAAAGCAGACATCCATTCTGAGGATTTAGTTCGGTCAGTCTAAACTGAAAAGGTACAGGTTCGTCAGATGTCAGTGCTGCCCAACCTATCATCACGTACCGCCTTAATTAAGGGTAGCACGGTCTGCTCCTCGCCGTATATCCTTCGGCGTAACGAGAATGGTTAAAACGTTGAATAAGTCACAAATCCTAGGATGAATTCTGTGGACTGTGTATCTTATAACGACAGTCTACTTAAGGCATCAGCAACACTACTGAATCATCCGGGAGTGTATTGAACTTAATAGTTATAAGCAGACAAGATGAGAGACCAGAGAACCGTCCACGGAGAGGCCACTTCTTATATCGATTTTTCCTCATCCAATAAAACAAGGGGCTTGTGGTCCGTAAGAATTGTGAACCGTCGTCCAAGAAGGTACTGGTGAAGCCGCTTCACACCAAATATGACAACTAAAGCTTCCCCGTGAGGCTGTTAATTAAGTCTCTTCTGCCGTGCTCAATGTCTGAGAGCAGCAAGAAGTGGGATATTGTGATCCATTTAGAAGTTTGTGTAACAGCACGGCACGTATCGGTGGCTTTCACCGTCGTCGTTCTGATGCCTTCTGATTGGTTAGCTGCTTACGCCCAATCACATTTGCACGTTATTGTCACACTGGTATTGGACACTAATCAGTTTGTCTTGACCATACACGTGACCAATGGTGATTGTCTGTTCTCTATCGCTGTGAGTGAGTCTACAGCTTTGACCTCATGATCACGGAGTGAACTATTAGTGTAGTCAATGCAGGACATAAAACGGTACTTGTTCAATTACCCATCACAATCCTATATATTTTTTGACAGTTGTTGGCGGAATAGTTAAACAACTTAGTGCTACACCATTGTGGCACAAATTTCTGGGTTTAAATGTTATTCTGAAAAGTGGTTGTAAAAATTAAAGCCGTATTTTTAGGACACAACAATCAGACCGAGGAAAAACGAATGGGGTATTCGTTATATTTTTCAAAACTCACGATTCTAAATGATATGTTTCAGTCTCCCTAAATTTTCCATTGGCTTAAAAATTACACTCCATTTTTCACAGACTTGAGCATTTTCCACAAATGTCAAATGTAGCAACAAGGGTGTTAAAAGATTGGACAAGTATGACTAACTACGGAAAATCCTGTGGAATGAATACAATATACTTAGGGTGGTTTCTGTTAATCTTAAACGGTCCACCTTTGCTTGTATCATTTTCTTAGCAGTCATACGCAAGCGCCAGTTACAGATCCCTGCTTCCGACATCATCTGGCTAGGAAACGTATTTCTTCAAATGAGTTTTCCGAAATAGCGGCAATTTCGTTATCCGTTGGGAGAGAGTGTTGCCGCTTCTTCGGTATGGCCAACTCGTAAACTTATTTCTTTTTGAATCCTCAAAACACATACGTTATGGCAAGTATAACAACAAAAAGTAACAGGAGATAAGGTTGTCATTATTGTGAAGGCTTTAAAAAAGGTCACATTCATAACAAACTGAGGCTTATCCTTACTAACTTGCTCAATATTAGTAATCTGCTCACTATCGTTGCCAACACTGAACAGTTCATTCTGCATGCAAACCTTAACCTTGAACTTGACATCCTCCTCACTTTTTCAAACGATGCGATGTTGAGCGACGATAATACAGTCTTCATGTCAAAATGTTCGAAACGTCCTCTGCCGTAATTAGTTGGGATGGAGGCATCTGGACAGAGCACAGTGAGTAGGTACACACAGAAATATCCGAGTTTCAGTATAAGACTAAAGATAAAGGTTCGTTCCCTCATCAAACAATAAGAAGACGACAATCACGTGTTCTCCGGAGTAACAATTCGTACATGCTGACCAAACGTATATATGTATCGAATCTAAAACATCGAGGCAAGTTTACGTAGGGCAGAATTCGTGGCTTACGGGCTGATACGTGCGCGTGATGCGTCAATAACTGCTCCACAAACGGTAAGCGCGTCTGTCGTTCAATCGATAACGTATATGAATTGAACTACTGGTGAGTAGTCGAGGATTTGATTAATTCCATGTTGAACATCACCCACAATATGAATTGACCATCTTATCGACCGTGGGAACTTAACGCCCACAGTGCGTACTACCTTACGTTGGATTGACTACTCTGTACCCACTTATGTTGTTGCAATAAACCGTTTCAGTGGTCTCTTATCATTCCGTTAAAGGGTAAACATAATTTGGTGGCACGCATAAATTAATTGGATTGTGGCTAATTTTTTCAATGCACTTCTATATTATGAAAGAGACCAACGGAAAACCGTACCATCGAGCAATTGTAACAGTGGACAACTGTTTTCACAGATTATGTTCACTCATCCGCTATGCTTGGTAACAGCCAAAATGTAAGCGACATTTTGAAAATAAAATTACTCTATTATTACCTCGGTCAGGAAGGAAAACGTCACTCAGATAGCTTACAATCACATAAACAAGATTCCTCATCTGAACTTGGAATTCCCCAACGTCATACGGAGAAGACAAAATGTATTTACAGCAAAATACAAATCCCGCACAAAACATCGAAGCGCTGACGAATATGTCAACGGCATTATTTCACAACTTCCTGAATGATCTAGACTGTGCTCACCATCAGGGAATTCGGCCTATGGCGAGTTATTTTTCGAACAACCAAGGACTGGAGACGAGAGTAGGTCAGGTGATCGCTGATGGGTTGGGTTATATTGGATAAGAGAGGATGAGACGCCAGCGACTGCCATCCCGTTAAATGAGGAAATAACTGCACGATATCAGCGCGCCAACACGTTAAGCAAATGGCAGAAATGATCGCAACTGCGAAAATAGATGGTGACACACACAGAGATGAACGGTTAACATTTTCTAATGATGCTCCATGTTATAATCATTACTTTTTTCCATATCTGTTACACCTATTCGTAGTCTGCTTACACCTGGGCTGCCATCATGATCTGGATGGCGTCGCACCATTCGTCCGTCCTCCCATTTCAGTCCATAGTCTGTCCGTTAGTATTTGGGACAGTAGCGGGTTACCGTTGTGTCAGTGGATTGACGCACAAATAATTAGACTTGAGAGCAGACCTCAACCACGTCGTGTCTTTAGTTGCATTTGAAACGGTCTTTTCTTAGTTCATGTTTAACGATTACTTTTGATTGAGAACCTTCGTGGAGTAATTCAAGAGGAGTATAGAGACGACAAACAAACATGAGTTCGGCGGCACTACCACTGTTGGCGTCGTTGACAAGATTCCGGTAAGCAAATAGTGCGCGATCCAGATGCAGGCAAACAGGAGTATTAGGTTGTTTCTTCGACACATACTTTGCTATCTGCAGAGCATTCTCAACCAGGCCGTTCGATGCAACATGATAATGTAGGATCCGTTGATTTTCACCCTTGTTACACACTACTTTTTCATACCTGTTACGTTCATTGTACATATAAACTACTTGTCTATTGTTTGAATCAATACACACTTTGTCCTCGCGCGCCTTGGCTTCTGCTTGCACGTGGTCGTTGTTGTCGGGAGGTAACTGTGGCAACAATCCATTTTAGTCGACTAGTGGTGGTGGAGACGTTCTATCTCGATTTATTATTCAGATTGAGTACATTCTTTCATACAGCGAACTTGGTGTGGTGGAATTGATCGTGAACAGTTAGTGTAGATTGTCTTGTAACATTATCAATTCACTTTTTGGTACCACTACAATGAAGTTCTGTCACAACGTGCTTGATTCCATTCGAAGTGAAGTCTGCAAATTCAGCACTGGTAAACACAGAACCATTGCCGAGCAAAATTGTTTCTGGCATACCACGTGTTGCGGAGGTTTTACGTAGTTTGTTTATCGTACTAGTCGCTGTTGTTGTTGTTGGGAGAATGTGAGCATTAATCCACTCAGAATGGGTATCCACGATCAGTAAAATCGGCTGATCTTCAACTGGGCCGAAAAGTCCAAATGGATCTGCTTCCATGACGTTTCTGGTCATCTCCAAGGGTTCAACCGTAATTTGGGAAACTACATTTTGGTTTTCTTAGTATAATGCATATAACTTAACCACTGACACAATGTCACCATCCAGTGTGGGTCATCACACGTGAAAACGGAATAATGATTTAATTTTCACGATGCTCGGATGGTTTCTATGAAGTTCATCAAGGATATACGATCGAAGTCTATTCCGAACTACTAGACGTTCTTCTCAAAGCAGACATCCATTCTGAGGATTTAGTTCGGTCAGTCTAAACTGAAAAGGTACAGGTTCGTCAGATGTCAGTGCTGCCCAACCTATCATCACGTACCGCCTAATTAAGGGTAGCACGGTCTGCTCCTCGCCGTATATCCTTCGGCGTAACGAGAATGGTTAAAACGTAATGATAACACATATTTCTAGGATGAATTCTGTGGACTGTGTATCTTATAACGACAGTCTACTTAAGGCATCAGCAACACTACTGAATCATCCGGGAGTGTATTGAACTTAATAGTTATAAGCAGACAAGATGAGAGACCAGAGAACCGTCCACGGAGAGGCCACTTCTTATATCGATTTTTCCTCATCCAATAAAACAAGGGGCTTGTGGTCCGTAAGAATTGTGAACCGTCGTCCAAGAAGGTACTGGTGAAGCCGCTTCACACCAAATATGACAACTAAAGCTTCCCAGTGAGGCTGTTAATTAAGTCTCTTCTGCCGTGCTCAATGTCTGAGAGCAGCAAGAAGTGGGATATTGTGATCCATTTAGAAGTTTGTGTAACAGCACGGCACCAAGACCGTAATCAGAAGCATCGCATGAGAGTACGATTGGTTTTTTGTATCATAATGTATTAGACGCGTGGTGATGTAAGAATCTGTTTAGTTGTGTTGAAAGCAGTTTCATGAATCTGGGTCCACCGCCAGCCTTCGCCCTTTCACAGAAGCTGATAAAGAGGGCGAAGGTGCTTCATTGCAAAAGGCATGGATCGAGAAAACTTACCTCTCCTAAAGATGACTTAAACTCGTTCAAGCTTCTAGACCGTGTCGCATCTAGTAGAGCTCTATTTTCTCTTCTAGTGGTTGTAGACCTTTTTTGACAGCTTAAACCCGAGATATTATACATTGGGTACCAGGAACTCATACTTTTTCAACATAAGACTTGCATCTGACAGTCTTTTTAAGACCAAGTCCAAAGTCTGCAAATGCTGTTCAGTATTACATATGGTGATCAGAATATCGATATATGCACACGTATTAGGTATATCCTTAACAAAGAGTCAATGATACGTTGAAAAATAGCGAATGCCGAGTTAATTCCGAAGGGGAGGCGACTGTAACGGAACAATCGTACGTGAGTGCTAATTGTACTGTACGGATGGGAATCTTAATCTAGTTCAGTCTATTGGTATGTGTTACTTAAGTCCAATTTTGTAAAAAGTTCACCCCTAGGTTAGGATGCGTGTGTCTTCAATTTTTGGTAAGAGAACGACCTAACTGTACTGCTGGTTTTTACTGTACCATCCGGTTTCGGTACGGGTTCTGTGGGTGTCGCCAATATGAATACTGGACGGGTTCAGCTGTACCGTCTTTTTCGAGCCAGCCCATTTCACTTTCGACCTTATTACGAAAAGCGTACAGCAGGATCCAGGCTTCTCACAATTTCACTATTGATTTCGATGAGACTAGTAAATGTGCGGCATGGTTTCAAAGCTTTCGAAATTTCGTGCGTTGGAACATACTCGTATGCATCCACAATTTTGGGTACTCGTGAGTGGGCCTCGATTACGAGGAGACCGGGGAGATTATTAGTCCAGTCTCGACCAAGTACATTTGGAGCCGGTCCTTTAGTCACATTAAAAACGTAGGCAGTTTACGCAATTGCCATTGGATACGAGCGAAGGACATGCCGATAAAATACACCGTTTGGCCAGTGTGAGCTCGCAAAGGAATGTTAGGTTGGTCCACCGCTGGAAGATGTGGTAAGGCATCCGATCACAGCAGTGTAACGCTCCCTTCTGTATTGAGCTCAAATTTAACACGTAGCCCATTCACATTTAGGAATGCAGTAAATGGCGTATCTGACGTTGTTCTAAAACTGTGATTGATGTTGTAGTGTTAATCGATTGACTATTCAAGTTCCCGTCAATTAGCTTAGCTGACCACGTAGACGACAGCCCGCAAGAATTGCCTCTGAAAAGATACTTTCCGAATTATCCTTCCACTAACAGAATCATCAAATCGACCTAAGGTGTAGACACTAAATGGATTTTGGGTGAAATTCATCACAATAAGAGCAACAAAACTCCTTATGATGTTTGAAATCTACAACCCGATTAACATTAATGTGCGTAATGGAACGAAGGAATGAATTGATAATGTTACAAAACAATCTACAGTAACTGTTCACGATCAATTCCACCACACCAAGTTCGCTGTATGTTGAAAGAATGTATCTCTTGAATAATAGAGAACTTCCAGCGAACTCTGTTCTCCCACTGTGCTAAAATGGATTGTTGCCACAGTTAGCTCCCGACAACAACGACCACGTGCAAGCAGAAGCCAAGGCGCGCGAGGACAAAGTGTGTATTGATTCAAACAATAGACAAGTAGTTTATATGTACAATGAACGTAACAGGTATGAAAAGTAGTGTGTAACAAGAGGGTGAAAAGGTGACAGACTCTACCCAACTAACCCCCTCCCTCTTAGAGCGTTAAGGAGAAAACGTTCGATAATTTAGGACAGAAACAATGAGTCAATAATGATAATCTTATAGATTGTCGGCCATCTAACAGTTCGTCCAGAACGGGTGTGTGATGTGCATGGCTTGGGTTGGGAGGCAGGAACAAGGGTATGGTCACTGGTGTCAAACATGGGTTGTGTAGACTGAGTGAGGTTTTGTGAGTCGGTAGACGTATCTAGGGTATGATGGCTGGAGGCATTTGCATGTGCAATGTCTGATGGACGAGACGGGGACGTTGAATCGCGATCAACGTAAGCAACCTTTCATCTGTCAATGCTCACCGAGTGACATGTTCCGTTTTTGTCGATAACAAAATATTTGCCTGCGATCAAGCACTCTAAAAGGATTGTCGTACGACGGCTGCAGAGATGTCTTAGGCGAGCCAACGCGAATGAAAACAAAAGGCAAGTACGCAGATCACGGTGAATTTGTTCTTGGCGCAACGTTTTTGTGGAGGTGAATGCTGAACATGTCGCATGTGATTCTTTAGACGTGTGCTGTAAGTCGCGTCAGGATTCAGAGGTACCAGGGAATCAGGGGAAATTCTCCAGAAATACGTAATGTACAACCATAAACGAGCTCTGCGAGGTGCATCCAACGTCTTCCTTTACAGTGGTTCGCAAGCCAAGAAGAATAACAGGTAAGCGATCAGACCATTTGCCACCCGCCGAATGTTGCCATCAAGGATGCTTTTAGTTGACGGTGGAACCTTTCGACCAAACCGTTCGACGAAGGATGGTACGCAGTGGTCGTTATGTGTTCGCATCCAAGAATACGATTCAAATCACGGAAAAGGGCTGAAGTAAATTGAGATCCACGGTCAGTGGTGATTGTGGCCGGAACGCCAAAATTCGAAATCCACGAGTCGACAAAGCTGCATGCAATGGTTTCCGTCGACGTGATGTCCAAAGTAACTACAATAGGCCATCTCATGAATCGATCCACACAGGTTAGAAGGTGTGTATAACCGTCGGAAGTAGGAACAGGACCAACGATATCAAGATGGACGTGCTTGAAACGTCCGTCGGGAAAAGGAAAAGTTCCCGGAGTAATGATGGTATGGCGATGAATTTTGTTATGTTGATACTCCAAGCACTGTTTGGCCCAGTTACGAACCTCCTTACGAATGCCTGGCCAAATGTAACGTTCGGTGACTAGCTTCGTTGAAGCGCGTATGCTTGGATGTGATAGGGAATGAAGACGGCTAAAAACATCAAACCGGTGTGGGAAAGGAACGAACGGTCGAGACTTTACCGGTAGATATGTCACACGTAATTGAGTACTCTGACTGGGTTGAAAGAATATCACGTAGTTTCAGAGAAGAGTTGGCACGAAGTTGGCGAAGTTCTGGGTCATTAACCTGGGATTCGCGAGGGAGAGAAGGTCGATGACACTTGTGGATATTTAGCTGACATCCGGGCGAGACAAGGCGTCGGCGACGAAATTGCTAGGGCCGTCTATAAAACGGATGTCGGTGGTGAACTGGAGATAAAATCCAGGTGTCTTGTTTCTCTCGGGGAGTACCGGTCAGGAGGGGAACGGAAGGCAAAAGCAAGCGTTCTATGATCCGCAAAAGCAATTAAATTGTGACCCTCAGAAGATGTCGAAAGTGTTTAATGGCAAGGTAAATGGCCGTAACTCACGACCAAAGGTACTGTAACGCGTTTGCGCTGGTTGGAGTTTTCGGGAGAAAAAGGATTTCACTACTCACGTTCTGTTGTAAAACAGCGCCAACAGCCGACTGAGATGCGTCAGTCTTCAAAATTAGCGGCGAGCGTTCATCTGCCCTTAAATGCCTTAATGTGGTTGCTTGGGCAAGGCTTCTTTGGCTGCAAGAAACGCAGTGTTGGCGTCAGGGGACAGAACGAAGTGCTTGGGATTGTTTTTTTGAAGTGTCCGCGAGGGGTTTTAACAACACTGAACACTCTGGGATAAAGCGACAATAATAATTGACAATGCTTAAAAGGCGTTGAAGACTTTTTGGGGACTGTGACTGTGGATAGTCATTGACAATACTAATTTTCTCGGGCAAAGGTTGCATACCGTTACTGTCGATTCGATGTCCAAGAAAATCTATGGAAGTAACTCCGAAGATGCACTTCATAGGGTTTAGCGTCACACCGTATTGGGTAAAACGTTCGAACAGCTTTCGAAGATGTGACTCGTGCTGTCGAGTGTCTTCACTCGCGACTAAGACGTCGTCAGTATAAACGTACACAAAATCAAGACCACGAAGCACTTGATCCATGAACCTTTGGAAAGTCTGTGCGGCGTTCCGTAAGCCAAATGGCATGCGGACGAATTCATAGAGTCCAAAAGGAGTGGTAATTGCGGTCTTTGGGACGTCCTCCGGGGCCACGGGGATTTGATGGTAGGCTCGAACCAAATCTATCTTGGAGAAGATAGTCTTCCCGTTCAACCCATTGAGAAGTCGTGAATGTGAGGGATAGGGTATCGATCTGGGACGGTGATGTTGTTAAGGGCGCGGTAATCACCACATGGATGCCAGTCACTTGTTAGTTTTTGGAAGTCATGTGAAGGAGTGAAGGCTCATGGACTAGTTGAAGGCAGGATAAAGCCAGATCGTAAAAGGTGTTAAAACTCTGCTTTGACTACTTCGAGTTTCTGCGTTGGCAAACATGAGGGGGTGAAAGTAGGTGGGCCTTTGGTGACGATGTGGTGAAAAACGTCGTTCATGCGGCGATGGCAGATTAGACGGATTGATAAGGTGTGGAAATTGTTGAAGAATAGCTGCAAACTTGTTGTATGGTAACCCTGACCGCAATCCAGTCGAATAGATTGGTGTGTGCTGGAACTACTCCAACAGAACAATACTCAGCCTGTACTCACTATCGAAAACCAATCAAAAGTAATCGTTAAACATGAACTAAGAAAAGACCGTTTCAATATGCATACTAAAGACGGACGTGTGTTTGAGTCTGCTCTCAAAGTCTAATTATTTGTGCGTCAATCCACTGACACAACGGTAACCCGCTACTGTCACAAATACTAACGGACAGACTATGGACTGAAATGGAGGACGGACGAATGGTGCGACGCCATCCAGATCATGTGCGCCCGGGGCATGCAGTCAAGGAAACGCCCGGTACCCGACAGCCCCACATCCTGAAATACATGACGCATCCACGACTGAGCCAACGTCTCCTGCTAACTTACCTCTGCGCCGATCCTATCGTCATCCTCATGCAGTAGACCGTTCTCAGGCCTG
>LOND01003992.1:1904-11948 GCA_014220965.1 Paragonimus kellicotti
GTTTGATGGCAAAGGGTTGAGCGGAGGCTCGAGTCACCGAACCTCCACGCCCAGCGCATCAACGCTACCACTCGGCCACTCGTCCACGGTCAGGGGTGTGTACAATGTCAATGCTAACTGTTCCCATACCTACAACCCATTGGTCAAACTGTCGTACTGTAGGTCCTACCTATATATCCCCCTGTATTGATTACATTAAATACTGAACGAACATTTCTTACATTATTACACGTAACTCACTCTGCGTAGACACTACGAACTCTCACTTGAACTCGCTTTCTTTGTTTACTTTGTACCGCCGCATTGGACTGTTTACGCTACCGTATTATTGGTTATTTGCTGACGGTTAAATTCCGTGCACAGAGTTCACTTGGTTGTAAGTTGTGTAATTTACTAACTGTTGCTTATTTCTGTACAGAACCAGTTTTATCCGAGTAAACCTTCAACGTTCTGTCTTGTTCTGCCCTGAATCAAGAGGTTTACAGCTGCCCCGATAGACTGCGTATAGCCGAGAATCCGGACACCGATCTACTACAGCGAGCTATGGCCTTTTCGGCCTGTTCCGTCCGCTTGCGTATTAATTCACACGGGTGGACCGTCCTCTCAGAGGTCGATTCACCCGTGGTTCGAGGGTCGTCCAGTAGCTTATCTTTCGCTGGGAGAACGTCTTCGGTAAATCAGAGAGCGAAAACATGACCCTTGCTGGTTTTGTCAGCATGTGGCGAATTCAATTTCTTGGCCAACCTCGTGATAAAGTTTGGTACGTGGACTTACGCCCGTTTCAATGCGAAAGCTCGTTCAGAGCTCTAGATCATGCCCGTCACGGTGCTTTGAATAGCTTGCGGCACATTATGGAAGGTTCTGAACCGTTACAGAATCCTCCCCAGTAGAGGAGCTCAGACGTTTAGGAGCGATGATGTTGGTGCCGAATAGCAGGACCGAGCTTCTTAGATGGCACCGAGCAAACAACCCCAGAACTTGATCGCGCTTGCTTGCGCGCTGTTGGCGGGATGTCAGTAGTAACTGGCATGGGCGTTTTCAGAGCCACTTAGGTAATCCTCTCTGTTTTTGCTCATAAAACAACTGACAAGTATGATACTGTGCCTGTAACACTCGCGTCACATACCTCACTTATGACAGCCCGTGGATTGGGGAATGTTACGTCCACTGCACATGATGGGGTGCCAGCTTCAGAACTAGGAGCCTACCTAGTAGCCATTCAACAGAGACAAACCAGATGGATGCAGTCCAGCTTTACTGCCATCAACATTTTGTAAATGTCACTAGACATGCGAAGGTACGAGATGTGAAACCGTACGTGCGAGCAGCACTGGCGTAAACGTGGTCCCTTGCGCGATAAACTTCACACGAGATCCATAGAGACCTTTTCACCATCACTGGTGAGTTTAGATGTGAGCGTGGGACGGCCGAGCGAATAGGAATCAGTTGGTTCGTAATTCATCAAGTTTTTAGGGTAAGAAAACAGTCGAATATTTACCAACCGACGTGGATAGAAGTACAAAATCACAGTATTCAAACGGCGCGCGTCGGCGCCGAGGAGGACAAAGTGGCTGTTGCCAATACGGCGCATAGAATATTTGCACCGGTATGCCAGAGAAAGGCACCCACTTGAACAGCGGTTTGCGGAGTTCCGGGGCTCCGTTTTTCCGTTCCAAAGCCAACCCTGATTATCAGGGTAATCCATGGACAAAGAGGGAGCAAGAGGGAGAAAAATCACCCTGAACCCCCAACGATTGTCTGAGTACATGACATTTGGTGTGCACTTTCTTCGGGCCATTAGTACGAGTGGTTTCAACCACGACAGAAGTGACCGACAGGTGGTGGTTCACGCACGTGTGAGGGCATCAACTAGCCCTCTAATTACAACTCAATCCTTTCTAAAATAAGATAATCAAAACAGCGCATTCCCGTAGGTATGCTACCACAATTGTATTTAGCCAGCATCTTCCGATAACGGTGCAGGGCATTCTATCGACTGGTAAGACCTCCTAAGCAGCAGGTGACTCTGATAAACCATTATCCGGTAACAAAAAAATCGTCAAAAATAGTCACCGATTACTCAAATCGACATAGTCTGACATTCACAGAACTGAATCTATCTCCTGTCACAAGGCAAGACGAGACTAATCATGCCTGATTTTAACCCTCCATATGTCTTAATCGTTCTCTTGACCGGCACAAAGTCTGGCCGGATTTATCTACGTGCAAATTTTGTAAATAGTAGTCGGTTGTGTGTTTGATTTTCTGGGTATAGCGGTTCCCACTCGATTCGACTACGTCGGTGCCCATCACCCGGTACATAGTACTGAGGACCGACAGGAGTAGAAGTTAATGTTTATCGTTGAATAAGAAAAGACTGTCTCCGTACTCACGACTCTTGTATGGATAACAGCGTGGTACTGAAGCGACCATAGCTGTCCGCTGGTTCTCCACCCATGGGGAGTTGACACTACTCCTGGTTTTAACAGCGACGAACAACGCTTTATAACACTTCAGCAGCTTGGATCTCCGTTCAGGTGGTTTCCAGTCTTGGGTTTCTGGCAGGTATCACAACCACACATGACACAACGACCTGCCGGTTTGAATGTCGGTCAGGAAGAGAGGAGCTGTCGAGTAAAGTGCACGACAATATGTTAGGGTTGACAGGTTATCAGTTTTGGGAAAGCGGTTTGATACCAGAGCACCCATAAAACCACGGAGGGATGATGTCATCAGCGAACCTTCACTTTTGAACCAGAACCATCTCTCGAACTCATACCAATCCGTACCTGAGTAAGCCTGAACTACAGGTCTGTGTTGCATTATCTATGACAACGTGAGTAAGCCTAAGTATTTTGAAACACGGGCTGCAAGTCAGAAATAATCTAACAACCATGCAGGATCTGCTTTGTAAAACGAAAATGCCAGAGAAGAAAGAGCCCTTACGCTGTCACACTTCCAGCCAAGTCTTATCTGTTATGCTGAGCAAGGTCTGAAAGGCTCTCAGGCCACACTCTATCCAGGCGCGTTTCAAAAGGGATCGCAGTGTCGATGTGAACTACATCACATGGAAGGCTGGTCTACCTATTCATTTCCCGGTGGTTGAGAAATCTGCATGAGCCCTGATTTTCTTTAACTGGTGATTGTGACTTATGTTGCTGACGTCTTGACCCACTTGTTAAAAAAAACGTGATCAGTGCACGGCTTATGCCTTTCAAAAATCTGAATGTCTCAATTAAATCGTCTCCCATCCTCCTCCTCATGGAGTGCAATCCGAGCCCTTTTAATCGGTCACGATAGGGTTCACTCTTGAATCTTCTTATCATTCGAGTTGCAAGTCGTTGTACCCTCTCAGTGCACTGAATATTTTTTCGTATGTAGGGTGCCCATGCCTGCACACAGCACTCCAGTTGACGCCGAACTGTGATTTTGTATATCGGCAGAAATACTTCCGGTCAACTGTCAGAGGGAACTCCCTTAAACCTAAGCGGCTCACTGCGAGCTGTGTGAGCAGCGGGTGATCACAGAGCTTAGAGATTGAAGTCGCTTTTGATGAACACTCCCATGACTCTGGCCCCTTTTAGGCATTAAGTGGCGAATAAACCCTGTGGACTGGGCACTTCTAAAGGTTCAGAGGTTACAATTACTATTTAGACTTTGGCGACAGCTAGTGGAAGGTCCCACATAACAGACCACTGTGCTACTGCCTTGAGATCTTGTGTTAAAGCAGCTAGGTTTTTTGATTCCTGCTATCTTAACATCATCTGCAATCGAAGCACGGGTTACTAAGCCCATTCACTAGATCATTGACGAACACTAGGAACAGGAGAGGACCCAAAACGGATTCTTGAGGGACACCACTGTGGGTTGTGTCTACCTCAGAATCCGACTCCAACCTTCACTTTAAAAGCTCTGCTACGGAAGAAATCCGTTATCTAATAAATCACTTGTGAATGAGATAACGGTGATTTACTGAATCGAAGGCTTTGACGAAATCCAAGTAGCATACCTTACTATCCTGCCTTCGTCCAATCGTCTCATAACCTCATTCCATGAAATATAAAAGGTTGAATGAACAAGACCTCTTCCGGAAGCCGTGTTGTGTGATGCTAAGGAGACGGTTTTCAACCAGATACGTTGATTATCCTTTCAGAGGATTTTCCAACTGAGTTCGTCAACCTCACTGATCTGGGATTGCTTTGTTTGTTTCGCGAGCCTATCATATGAATGGGGACCACAGCGACTACGAACCGCTCATCTAGGATTTCCCCTCCTTTTAAGGAAGTGGTGAAGAGCTGCCATTGAGGACGATGTAGAGTTGTCGCTAGTGATCTAACTGTGCACGAGCGAATGTCATGGGCTCCCGCAGACTTCGAAGGCCTGAGGGAGCCAAGGGACCTCCCAAATCCTTCCTCAATGGGAAGTATGTTATCTATTTTGCTGTAAGTTATCAAGTTCGGCAATATCTTGTTCACATCGTCCGCACTGTAAAACCAATAGGGAGTTGGCTCTCTTCATTTCATCAGTGCTTGTTTATCCCCTTTTGTCACTTAAGCTGCTACTTCTTGTCTGCGGGCTCCATCGGATTGGAAATTCGAGCAAAAACGTTTGGGAGCTGTTTTTGTTTCGCGTGCACGGTATTTTGCCAGACGCCGGGCCTCACAAGCCCTATACTTCAACCAACTACGATGGCCTTCGTTGGTTTTGTACCCCTTCTAACATTAGTTCCTCTTGATAAGCGCTCTGCGCACCTTTAATCTCCACCAGGACGATCGGTTCCGAGCTCTTCTGGATAACTGGGATGCAAAAACGGGTCTGAGTCCTGTAAACCTTTCTTTGATAATTTTCCATTCACGTTCGAGAGGAGCGTTTTCTTTCTCAGGAATCCAAGACATGTTCCTCGTCACTTTCGAAGGCCGTGTCATGCTCATTCGACCAGAATTGCGAATAAATTTTTCTCAAAGCAGGCCTTTCGTCGCACGGAATTTGAAGATTGCATTATCTATGACAACGTGAGTAAGCCTAAGTATTTTGAAACACGGGCTGCAAGTCAGAAATAATCTAACAACCATGCAGGATCTGCTTTGTAAAACGAAAATGCCAGAGAAGAAAGAGCCCTTACGCTGTCACACTTCCAGCCAAGTCTTATCTGTTATGCTGAGCAAGGTCTGAAAGGCTCTCAGGCCACACTCTATCCAGGCGCGTTTCAAAAGGGATCGCAGTGTCGATGTGAACTACATCACATGGAAGGCTGGTCTACCTATTCATTTCCCGGTGGTTGAGAAATCTGCATGAGCCCTGATTTTCTTTAACTGGTGATTGTGACTTATGTTGCTGACGTCTTGACCCACTTGTTAAAAAAAACGTGATCAGTGCACGGCTTATGCCTTTCAAAAATCTGAATGTCTCAATTAAATCGTCTCCCATCCTCCTCCTCATGGAGTGCAATCCGAGCCCTTTTAATCGGTCACGATAGGGTTCACTCTTGAATCTTCTTATCATTCGAGTTGCAAGTCGTTGTACCCTCTCAGTGCACTGAATATTTTTTCGTATGTAGGGTGCCCATGCCTGCACACAGCACTCCAGTTGACGCCGAACTGTGATTTTGTATATCGGCAGAAATACTTCCGGTCAACTGTCAGAGGGAACTCCCTTAAACCTAAGCGGCTCACTGCGAGCTGTGTGAGCAGCGGGTGATCACAGAGCTTAGAGATTGAAGTCGCTTTTGATGAACACTCCCATGACTCTGGCCCCTTTTAGGCATTAAGTGGCGAATAAACCCTGTGGACTGGGCACTTCTAAAGGTTCAGAGGTTACAATTACTATTTAGACTTTGGCGACAGCTAGTGGAAGGTCCCACATAACAGACCACTGTGCTACTGCCTTGAGATCTTGTGTTAAAGCAGCTAGGTTTTTTGATTCCTGCTATCTTAACATCATCTGCAATGCGAAGCACGGGTTACTAAGCCCATTCACTAGATCATTGACGAACACTAGGAACAGGAGTGGACCCAAAACGGATTCTTGAGGGACACCACTGTGGGTTGTGTCTACCTCAGAATCCGACTCCAACCTTCACTTTAAAAGCTCTGCTACGGAAGACACTGCACATGATGAGGTGCCAGCTTCAGAACTAGGAGCCTACCTAGTAGCCATTCAACAGAGACAAACCAGATGGATGCAGTCCAGCTTTACTGCCATCAACATTTTGTAAATGTCACTAGACATGCGAAGGTACGAGGTGTGAAACCGTACGTTGCAGAGCAAGCACTGCATAACGTGGTCCCTTGCGCGGATAAACTTCACACGAGATCCATAGAGACCTTTTCACCATCACTGGTGAGTTTAGATGTGAGCGTGGGACGGCCGAGCGAATAGGAATCAGTTGGTTCGTAATTCATCAAGTTTTTAGGGTAAGAAAACAGTCGAATATTTACCAACCGACGTGGATAGAAGTACAAAATCACAGTATTCAAACGGCGCGCGTCGGCGCCGAGGAGGACAAAGTGGCTGTTGCCAATACGGCGCATAGAATATTTGCACCGGTATGCCAGAGAAAGGCACCCACTTGAACAGCGGTTTGCGGAGTTCCGGGGCTCCGTTTTTCCGTTCCAAAGCCAACCCTGATTATCAGGGTAATCCATATGGACAAGAGGGAGCAAGAGGGAGAAAAATCACCCTGAACCCCCAACGATTGTCTGAGTACATGACATTTGGTGTGCACTTTCTTCGGGCCATTAGTACGAGTGGTTTCAACCACGACAGAAGTGACCGACAGGTGGTGGTTCACGCACGTGTGAGGGCATCAACTAGCCCTCTAATTACAACTCAATACTTTCTAAAATAATATAATCAAAACAGCGCATTCCCGTAGGTATGCTACCACAATTGTATTTAGCCAGCATCTTCCGATAACGGTGCAGGGCATTCTATCGACTGGTAAGACCTCCTAAGCAGCAGGTGACTCTCTGATAAACCATTATCCGGTAACAAAAAATCGTCAAAAATAGTCACCGATTACTCAAATCGACATAGTCTGACATTCACAGAACTGAATCTATCTGTCTCAAACCAAGATCGACTAATCATGCCTGATTTTAACCCTCCATTTCTTAATCGGTTCTCTTGACGGCACATAGTTGGGATTTTATCTCTCAATTTTGTAAATAGTGTGGTTGTGTTTGATTTTCTGGGTCATAGCGGTTCCACCTCTCTGGCACACCGGTAGATAGTCTGGGACCCAGGAGTGAAGTTAAGTTTCGTTGATAAGAAAAGAACTGTTCCGACTCACGATCTCTGTATGGATAGCAGCGTGGGACTAAGCGCATGCTGCCCTAGTTGCCACCCATGGTGACACTACTCCTGGTTTACAGGCGACAACGTTTAAACACTTCAGCAGCTTGGTCTCCGTTCGAGGGTTTCCAGTTTGTTTCTGGCAGGTATTACAACCACATGCAAACGCTGCGGTTGAATGCGGTCGGAAGAGAGGAATGTGAGTAAGTGCACGAAAGATGTATGGGTTGACAGGTTATCAGTTTGGGAAGAGCGTTGATACCAGCACCCATAAACAAGGGGCTGATGTCATCAGACGAACCTTCACTTTTGAACCAGGAAACACATACTCCCAACTCCATACATCGTACTGAAAAGCCTGAAACTACAGGTCTGTGTTGCATTATCTATGACAACGTGAGTAAGCCTAAGTATTTTGAAACACGGGCTGCAAGTCAGAAATAATCTAACAACCATGCAGGATCTGCTTTGTAAAACGAAAATGCCAGAGAAGAAAGAGCCCTTACGCTGTCACACTTCCAGCCAAGTCTTATCTGTTATGCTGAGCAAGGTCTGAAAGGCTCTCAGGCCACACTCTATCCAGGCGCGTTTCAAAAGGGATCGCAGTGTCGATGTGAACTACATCACATGGAAGGCTGGTCTACCTATTCATTTCCCGGTGGTTGAGAAATCTGCATGAGCCCTGATTTTCTTTAACTGGTGATTGTGACTTATGTTGCTGACGTCTTGACCCACTTGTTAAAAAAAACGTGATCAGTGCACGGCTTATGCCTTTCAAAAATCTGAATGTCTCAATTAAATCGTCTCCCATCCTCCTCCTCATGGAGTGCAATCCGAGCCCTTTTAATCGGTCACGATAGGGTTCACTCTTGAATCTTCTTATCATTCGAGTTGCAAGTCGTTGTACCCTCTCAGTGCACTGAATATTTTTTCGTATGTAGGGTGCCCATGCCTGCACACAGCACTCCAGTTGACGCCGAACTGTGATTTTGTATATCGGCAGAAATACTTCCGGTCAACTGTCAGAGGGAACTCCCTTAAACCTAAGCGGCTCACTGCGAGCTGTGTGAGCAGCGGGTGATCACAGAGCTTAGAGATTGAAGTCGCTTTTGATGAACACTCCCATGACTCTGGCCCCTTTTAGGCATTAAGTGGCGAATAAACCCTGTGGACTGGGCACTTCTAAGTCAAGGTTTACATTACTATTTAGACTTTGGCGACAGCTAGTGGAAGGTCCCACATAACAGACCACTGTGCTACTGCCTTGATATCTTGTGTTAAAGCAGCTAGGTTTTTTGATTCTGCTATCTTGACATCATCTGCGAATCCAAAGCACGGGTTACTAACCCCATTCACTGGATCATTGGCGAACACTAGGAACAGGAGTGGACCCAAAACGGATTCTTGAGGGGCACCACTGTGGGTTGTGTCTACCTCAGAATCCGACTCCAACCTTCACTTTAAAAGCTCTGCTACGGAAGAAATCCGTTATCTAATAAATCACTTGTGAATGAGATAACGGTGATTTACTGAATCGAAGGCTTTGACGAAATCCAAGTAGCATATCCTTACTATCCTGCCTTCGTCTAATCGTCTCATAACCTCATTCCATGAAATATAAAAGGTTAAATGAACAAGACCTCTTCCGGAAGCCGTGTTGTGTGATGCTAAGGAGACGGTTTTCAACCAGATACGTTGATTATCCTTTCAGAGGATTTTCCAACTGAGTTCGTCAACCTCACTGATCTGGGATTGCTTTGTTTGTTTCGCGAGCCTATCATATGAATGGGGACCACAGCGACTACGAACCGCTCATCTAGGATTTCCCCTCCTTTTAAGGAAGTGGTGAAGAGCTGCCATTGAGGACGATGTAGAGTTGTCGCTAGTGATCTAACTGTGCACGAGCGAATGTCATGGGCTCCCGCAGACTTCGAAGGCCTGAGGGAGCCAAGGGACCTCCCAAATCCTTCCTCAATGGGAAGTATGTTATCTATTTTGCTGTAAGTTATCAAGTTCGGCAATATCTTGTTCACATCGTCCGCACTGTAAAACCAATAGGGAGTTGGCTCTCTTCATTTCATCAGTGCTTGTTTATCCCCTTTTGTCACTTAAGCTGCTACTTCTTGTCTGCGGGCTCCATTGGATTGGAAATTCGAGCAAAAACGTTTGGGAGCTGTTTTTGTTTCGCGTGCACGGTATTTTGCCAGACGCCGGGCCTCACAAGCCCTATACTTCAACCAACTACGATGGCCTTCGTTGGTTTTGTACCCCTTCTAACATTAGTTCCTCTTGATAAGCGCTCTGCGCACCTTTAACCTCCACCAGGACGATCGGTTCCGAGCTCTTCTGGATAACTGGGATGCAAAAACGGGTCTGAGTCCTGTAAACCTTTCTTTGATAATTTTCCATTCACGTTCGAGAGGAGCGTTTTCTTTCTCAGGAATCCAAGACATGTTCCTCGTCACTTTCGAAGGCCGTGTCATGCTCATTCGACCAGAATTGCGAATAAATTTTTCTCAAAGCAGGCCTTTCGTCGCACGGAATTTGAAGATTGGAACCCAATGCACATCCTCTCCAAAGGGGGCTTCACTTTTCAAGTTGACGCACTGCTTATATTGAGTAGCTAGCGGATCTAAGACGGATGGTGCTTGCCTCTGTCGGAACTGAGCAGAGGCCTGAACATGTTGATCTAAAGGGTTATAGTACAACCTGTCCGGGAATATTCCTCGGGAAAAACCCGTCTTGGTTCTC